>LGRX02028290.1:0-69474 GCA_001247695.2 Cymbomonas tetramitiformis
CAAAGCGAACGCGTGCCGCTGCAGCCTATCTTCAAACTTAGAGATTTCGCATTTTGCAGCGGCACGCGTTCGCTTTGAACAATCTCGACTTTTGGAAGCCCACATATAATCACAGCATCTGGAACTGTGCTATGCTCGCCACTCCCTTATGGGACCTAAGAACTAAGACCTCTCACTCTCTTGGGTCCCATATTATATAGATTTCGCACTTGTCGGGCACATCCGTGTAGACGGTCAGCGATTGTAATTCTTCACGTCTAGTCGAAGGTGTTGTCAGTAAGACCTCGATTGTACTTCGTAATGCTAGCAACACTTCTATAGGTGACCTCTGTGCGGTCATAATGTCGTCGTGATCTCGAGTTTCTGACGCATAACTCCTGCCATTCATTTGCCTTTGCAGGACCATCTGTTACCGGAAGCATTAAAAGGTGTACTTTCGTTTCCGTGTCGTTGCAAGCGATCATGGCCTGGTGCAACGGCTGGTTTCGCAATCAAGTTACCTATGATGGAGATGACAATATATTTTATGCTCGCTTATACACCTGGGCTTGTTGCCATGATTGCGGTTCTCAAAGCACAGTTCTTGAATAATGTAATAATGTAATAATGTAACATACAATGATTATAAAAATGTGAAGATCGGGGTTCTTATACCATTGCTTGTACCATACACGTGACTTATGATATTTTTGTTGCCCGCATCGAGAAGAATTGTTTTCTAGAATAGATGGGTGGTGGCTAAAGCCACCGATTGAGATTCGACCATCAATTCAAATCAAGACGAGTCATCCGCCGACAGTCGCCAAGGTCAGTGCAGATGTACCCGTCGCCAATACGGGTAAGATCCATATCAACGCGTCGGCATCGACTGCAGGCAGGCCTCATAGACAACTCGTACCGCGACGGGTAGATCCATTGAGGATCTGCATGCTCGTTGTAAAAGCCGTTGTACCAGGCCCAATGATATTCACGAAGCCATCGTTTTTTGAAGTCGTCGAAATCGATGTAGTCTAGCCGGAATCTGAAGTTGTTTGACATGCCAGGTCCTTGCCAATGGAACCCTTCATCATCGTAATATGGGGCTTCAAAGTTGGAGGTAGGGAATATCTGCAAGAAATTTCCCCAATCACGAACATCCCCCAATCGACTTCGAGCAGATCACGTAATTCATAGAAATAGTGAGCCAAAGTTACAGGCATCCAAACATCACCAAACATGCCCGAAAACGTCAAAACTTGTTCTTCCAACGCCCACAAAAACGTTCTTCGACCCATGCCTGCACAAAGTATTCCTCACGCAATTGACGCATTTTCCGAATGTAAGGAAGAACAATCCCAAACAGGACGTAATGAGTATCCGCCATTCTTGATAATGCAAAGATGAAGCGGTGTGTCTTCCAGGAAGAAATGGAAAATGATCCTCCTAAAGGCCTCAAGCGATTTAAATATTGCCAAGGAGGGCTTGGGCCTCTCAAGGCAAATGCCGCAAACCAATAGGATGAAACCAACAATCACAAGATTGGCCAAGATAAGATTGGCCAAGATAAGATTGGCGCGGACAAATGTTGGCCCAAGATTGGCGCGGATTGCGAGTTCTGGCAGGATACCGAAGTCCCACAGTTGCTGTCCGACTCCGACTCCGACTAAGGTATAAAAGCTCAATACCTCTTACTTAGCCTTCATTTGCTGCTTACGCTCACCTTCGTGCCACCCCTGCCACCTCCTACCAGAGAGTGAGCGACGCGCCTCTGCAAACTCGTGATGCCTCCAGTGTTAAGGTTTGGTGTGCTTCGGAATCGTGCCAGTATCGATGTAGATGCCATTCATCGCCATGTGATGGTGCACATGCCATGCCCCGAATGCAATTTGCACCAGTGGACTTTGACAACGATGGCAACCCGCCCTGTCCGCCGCCCGCCGATGCCTCACAGGCATGATCTGATAATGGCTATGTGGCGCTTTACCCGACGAACTCGGTTTTATCTGTTTTTTGAATTGGTAGAGCCGAACGCTATCCCGATCGCGCTGAATATGCACGGGGTGAAGCGTGGATGACTCCGCGATTAATGGTTATTCCAGTCGACGTTGTACGCCTATTGGTCTGTTGGTACCAGAATGACGAAACGACACCTTTCGACGAGTACTGTATCAGTTGCGATTGCCTTAGTTGAGCAGGTATAAAGCTCAATACCTCTTACTTAGCCTTCATTTGCTGCTTACGCTCACCATCGTGCCACCCCAGCTTGACACTAGCAACTAACAACTGACCACGCTCAGGCAAACTCGTCATGAAATGCGATTATTGTGACCTTCCTGCAAACGTTCGCATATGGTTTAATGTTGGTTCGCATCTTGTTGCGATAAATGAGCATACCGAACATTTCGCGTGTATGCGTTGTTCTTACGAAATATTCATGTGCGAGGAAGCAATGGACGACGAAGACGGAGTATACTGGGAGCTGATAGATTAGTAGACCATTACTTTCCGGCATCTGAAAGGCGTGGAATTAACTAATTCGAGATCGCTTGCCTGGTAGCAACTTACGTACTTTGCAATGTAATAGTAACGCTATGATATGTTGTACGACCAGCTGACTTATGGCTTTTGCGACATATATATATTGTAACACTACTAACACTAGCAAACATTCTACTTGTAATTAAACGAATATACACCGTTCATGCAACAATACCCGTGTGATGATAGTTGTATAGCCGCGTTTTTTGACGCGGGGCTTGTGTTTATGAACACACCCAATCCAAAAAAGATATCTCTCTCCGTTGATTGCTCGATGATCACTCGAACCACAATGGCAAACCGCATAATGAAGGCATACCGTACCGCATAAACGCATATCGCAACCTATGTGGCTGCCACGTGTCTGCATTACACTGCGCGTTATGATGACGTGGCAGGTCACCCGTCGTCTATAAACCGAGAATAGTAACAGGAAAACACCATCTAAAAACATGCATACTGGTTCACCTATCCCCAATAGTCTGTTGCCTTGATGGATCGCCTCATTGAAGATCGATTAGATCTGCAAAGTCCAGCTGGATGGGAGAGCAATCATCCCGGATCCACCGCTCTGCAGCATATCATCACGGTGGCCACCAAACTGGAGCGCAGCAAAGCTTTGACTGCAGCGCGAACCTCCCCCGCTTCTGCACCTGCGAACCGCAATCCTGCCTGGAGGAATGGTCGCTCTTCTTCGAGACTTAACGCAGTGCAGGACGCTGGGGAGGAGGGCGATACCGACCCCGATACCGCAGACCTCCGAGTGCAACATTCTGTGCCTCCCAGTCCTGCGGGATTAACCAGACCGCCACGCCGATGCTACGTCTGTAACTCCGACTCCCATTTATGAGCCAACTGTCCCGACGAGGCCAAGAAACGAGCATGGATCGCCGACGCCCCGGCTCGTTTGGCACATCGCCGCGCTGCAAATGAATCCCATATCGCGGCGCTGGAGACATAATGGGAGGATTTGGAGGATGAAGCTGAAGCTTTGGAGTATTTTCAGAACGAGGAATCGGCCGCAGCGTCCTTCTCGGGTCAGCCGTCTGCGGAGGAGGAGGCCTAAATGTCCTCCCGCCGGCAGCACGCCGGCGACAGGGCGGTACGGGTAACCGTCCCTGGGCGAAAAGTACAGCTTTCGCCCGCAACCGAGGAAATATTCAGGAAGATCCTCAACCAAACCCCAACCCTCTGGCTGCTCGAGGATATTATGGGTTCACTTGGTCTGTCAATCAGAGGCGACAGCGCCATCTCGACAAGATCAGGACCCTACGAGATGAACCCTCGTTGAGCAGAACCGCTGTTTATACCGCGAACCTTTCCACTGAACAGAGCCGGCGAGAACATCACCTGGTGTCCCGGCGCCATCAGCGGTCGCCACGAAGATCACCCACTTCGTCGCCTGAGCGCTCCAAGCCTCCCGTTATGTTCAGTGTGGATCGCAACCTTGGAACTGGTGACCCCTGTCCAGCTCCACGACGCGAGCGTGGCGAAACGCCCCGCGTTGAACCCCCAAACCTTGGGGATGACCCTAACCCTAACCTAACCCTAACCCTGTGGCAGACTTACTGGCAGCACAGGATGACGATGGTGGTCAGGATGAGGAGACCCAGTGAACCTTCAACCCACCCAACACCCCCTGGCGTAAAACTTCTCGACCGCGGGTTCCGAGAAAAGCTCCGGTGGAACGGATGCGCGCCTTGCGGCAGCGGATGCAAGATGTAACGCTGCCCGCGGTATCACACCCTCTGGACGACAGTGGGGAGGAAGGGGGTGGAACTTCAAAAACTGGTCCAGCTTCAGATTCCCCACCTTTTAAACTTCGGCCTGAGGTGTTCCCTTCGACGTCTCGACCAGCAGCGTGCCCAGTTTCGGCGGAGAGTGCGCCAGCCTCGAGCGCAGCGCGCACCCCGAGCGCAGCGCGCAAGCGCACTGGGAAACCTCGCAGCAGAACCCCGAAGACTATACGAGAGCGACTGCGGCATGAAGCAGAGGTTACAAGGTTGGGAGATGAATCACCGGGACCTCGGGCAGAGTCGCTGGCGGATCGCACGCGGGCTTGGAGGGAAATGACGCACCCGGAGCACATGGCCGCGGCGGCGCTGGTAAATGAGAATGAGAAATAGAGAGACGCGTGGGTGCCGGAAGGGTGGCGCAGATACCGCCGCCGCTGGTACAGATGGCATGGGAAGGTCACCCCTGACCTGACGGTAACCGAAGGAGCAGTTCAGCTATCTCTGGAGACCGAATGCGGTACTATTCCAGGTTCTGGTGGAGATGTGGGAATTCCAGACGCCTGGTGCAGCCTATACCGGGTGCATCAATGGAATCAGCGAGAAAGGGAAGCTGCGGAGGAGGCCGCTCACATGGCTCTACCATCGGAAGGAAATATTGATCAACCCTCCCTGGACTCCGCTGAGCCATCAGATGCGGATCCAGAGGCAACTCTGGATCTTACCCTATCTCCGTCCAGTTCTCAGTCCGCAACTTCTGGGGACATTTCGGACGTCGATCGAGGACTCCCAGAGGTCGCTCAACTTCACGCAGCAGCTGATGGAGCGACAGTTGGCCGCCGCCAGATCGGAAGGCACCCGAAGTGTGCTGACAACGGTGATAGATAGAAGGAGTGGAGCCGACTCCCCTGAAAGGAAAAAAGGTTATCGAGGAATAGATTGCTCCAAAATGGGGAATAGAATTTTCGATCTGTTTTTGGGGAATAGATTATATGTCACATGTAACCATGCTTAATTCAATCGAGCGCCAAAAAAAAAAAATACAAGCAGTCTGACTAGCGTACTCGGTACCCCGGAGGTACAAGCGCAAGCGGTTCAGCGTGTGCAATATTTTGCGTCTGGCACACCCCCTTCTTCAAAACAATTTTTTGCATGTAGCATGAAGCATAATTTTTTCCACCATTCGATTCTAAAGCGTTTGTATTCATTAGGTGAATACCTTTCGTTTGAGCTATCGATTGGCCCCATCCGCAACCGCATCAGCTTAGCCTTCGCGACTGCAAGCTAAGTTGGTGCGGTGTGAGATGGTTTCAACCACTTGCGGCTTTGCATAATAGGGGTTTTCGTGAGAATCTTCTCACGAAACTTGGCAGTGATATTGTTCATATCAATATCAGTGCACCCTCAAGAGCATATGGCAAGCCGTTGAGTATATTAAAGACGGCCGCGTGCTGGCATGATGCCTTTTGGGTTTGAAACCCAAACCCAAGCATGCCAAACAGCGAAGGGCTTCCCGTGAGTTCCAGCGCACGTAACTTTGCAAAATATATTGATAAGATGCATATATTTCACTTTTCTGAAGTGCAAGGTTTGCGATAGCTTGTGCGCGAAGTTAACATATCATTTCTTTGACCCAGATTTATGAGTTTGTATATCACGCTAAAATCTGTGTCAAAGAAATAGTAATACCATTTTGTGCACAGACTTTCTTAGACCTTGTGCTTCGAATATATCAAAGATAAATATCTTGGCAATATTTCTACGCAGTTACGTGCGCTAGAACGCACGGGAAGCCCTTCGCTGTTTAGCATGTATTGGGTTTGGAAACATTCGAACCCAAGCCCAATAGATCTGCCAAAGAAATAAATTGATGGTTTTGCCAACAAGTTATCTCAAACCTTGTGCTTCTGAGAACTGAAAGATATGTGTCTTGTAAATATGTGTGCATAGTTTCGCGCGCTATAACGCACGGGAATTGCTTTTCAGTTTGGCATGTATTGGGTTTGGGTAAACTCGAACACAAACCCAATAAATCTCCAAAGAAATAAATTGATGGCTTCGTGCACAAGGCTTTTGAGGCCTTGGGCCTTTGGCAACTAAAAGATATATATCTTAGTAATACTTTTGCAAAGTTACGGGCGCTGGAACTCACGGGAAGCCCTTTGCTGTTTGGCATGTTTGGGTTTGGGTTTGCATGTACTCAAACCCATGATGTGTAGCACGCGTTTTGCGCATAGCTTACATCAGAGGTTGTGCGTTTGAGGGTGCACCAATATTGCTGTTAGCAATATTGGTGCCAAGTATCGTGCGCTAGAACGCACGAGAACCCCTCCGCTGTTTGAGTTTTGATGCGATGTGCATGAAAGTTATAAGGGCCTCTCAGCTTAGCTCGCAGTCGCGACTGCAAACTGAGCTGATGCGGCCACGGCTCAGTCAAGAGCTCAAAAAACTCCTACCTAAGAGTCTAAATGATATATCTTTGTGCATTATGAACGTTGGAAAATGTTTTCCCAATCTAATTTACTCGCAAACAGTGTGGGCAATCATACGTGCAGTGAAATATTCACGGCCGTGAATTTAATATTCACGGCCGTGAATTCCAGATTCGGGAGGGCGTAAACCGTACGTTTATGTGAGAACTAAAGTCGGCTTGGTTGCAAAGACCTGTCTAAGTATTTTCTCTAAGTATTTTCAGACGTGTTCCCAAAGTGACCAAAAACCGTTCGATCGCCGATCGAACGGTTTTTGGTCACTTTGGGAGTGAGATCGTGAGTTTAGGCTTGGTGACAACACGCGAAACCACTGAGTATTTTCAGACGTGTTCCCAAAGTGACTAAAAACCGTTCGATCGCCGATCGAACGGTTTTTGGTCACTTTGGGAGTGCGATCGTGAGTTTAGGCTTGGTGACAACACGCGAGACAACACTGAGTATTTTCAGACGTGTTCCCAAAGTGACCAAAAACCGAACGATCGGCGATCGAACGGATTTTGGTCACTTTGGGAGTAAGATCGCGAGTTTAGGCTTGGTGACAACACGCGAGACAACACTGAGTATTTTCAGACGCGTTCCCAAAGTGACCAAAAACCGCACGATCGGCGATCGAACGGTTTTTGGTCACTTTGGGAGTGAGATCGTGAGTTTCTAAGGCATGGTGACAACACGCGAGACAACACTCAGTGTTTAAGTATTACCAGTGTTTAAGTATTACCAGTGTTTAAGTATTACCGTCTGAAAATACTCACTGTTTGATTTGTTAAATATGCAATTTTAACTAAAGGCGGAAGGCTTTCTCTCCGGGAGTGTGCCCCTGTCCAGCGAAATAAAGATCTCTAAGATTGAATACTAATCTGAGTAATCTTTTGCTTCAAAATATTATCACATATTCCTACTTAGTATGATGTGGGTACCCGTTTCGCTTCAAAGAAGATGAAACCCCATAGCGCAACTATTGCGGGTTTCAAATTCCTTAAATTCCAACCGCTTCCGCCAAATGAACGCGTCATCCCACAACGAGATGTGTGGTTGACCGTTCAGTTTGTGCAATTTGTTTAGGGAAAATAACGCATACGAAATACTATTTTTGCTAACGCTTCCCTCATCCGTTGCCCAGGCTCTCTTGCAAACGAGCGCGCGAATGAGGGAAGAAACGCCTAGCGGAAACGTGGACGCGGTTGACATCCGCGTTTCCGCTAGAGGTGAAATTGCACTGCCAAACGGTCAGTATGTGTTTATTATGCTTATATGATATGCGTGATATGTTCATGCTGTGCAGGATGCGTCCCTGTTGGGCGTGAGTCGAGTTGGCTGGCTCGAATCACGCCCATGATTACCCCCCTCACAAGAACCGTCAAGCATCCTAGATTCCGAACGGATCTTGCTTCCAACCCATTCTAATTTGAGCAGAATTGCCTGCACACTCGGTATCGTGGTCAGGAACTCGCGTAGAATTACGTATCCGGTTCACTGAAAGCCCCATATCTTGGTTCAACGAAAGCCACGTATCTTGGTTCAACGAAAGCCCTGTATCTAGTTCAATGAAAGCCCCGTACCTGGTTCAACGAAAGCCCCGTATCTGGTTCAATGAAAGCCCCGTAATCTTGCTTGCGCAAACAAAGTTGTTCCTAACACTTATTATGTAGTCAACTGTACAAGGGAACCGTGGAAAGCAAGGGCAACGCACCTTTCATTTTTGATGGAGAATCTTTTATCCTGTCCTCTTTCTTGAATAGAGGACAATAAAATGCATACCATCAATGTGTTCAACAGTACAACGACGCCCGCCATTATCGCAAGAAAGGCACACCCTAGTGTACTTTTTCGGAGGCTTCCTCATGTTTGCAAAACGAAAGTGAACAGATGGGTGGGGGGAAAATTTTAACGCTTTATTAAAAATTTAAACGCAAATTTTTAGACGCATATGCATGTGTCACAAACCTATTCCCCAAAAACAGATTGAAATTTCTATTCCCCATTTTGGAGT
Source organism: Cymbomonas tetramitiformis (assembly GCA_001247695.2). Classification (NCBI taxonomy): domain Eukaryota; kingdom Viridiplantae; phylum Chlorophyta; class Pyramimonadophyceae; order Pyramimonadales; family Pyramimonadaceae; genus Cymbomonas; species Cymbomonas tetramitiformis. The sequence goes on from LGRX02028290.1 coordinate 8,733, forward strand.
AATCTATTCCCGAATCATTATGCTACCCATAGTCCAGCATAGTTAACTGCTACCCATTCAGAAGTAGCTCTTACCCTCTGGAAAGCCGCACGCAGAGCCGCGCCAGACGACGCGCTCGAGGACAGGAGCGACGCGCTAAGGAGCGGCAGCGGCAAGCAGACCGCGACCTGGAGGGTGGGTGGTATTTTGGTCCTGATCCTCTTCCTCAGCCTGCACCACCTCGTACGAGACCTATCCGGTCCAAGCAGCGCGTACCTTTGCATCACCCAGTGCGAGCAGCCATCTGTGCACATCTGCGACGCGATGGTCAAGTAATGCGGAACCAGGACAGCCAGCTGACTGCCGTTCGGGACAAAGAGGAAACGCTGCTATTGGTGTTCTGGGCATTGCTGAAGGGACAGCGAGTGCGCGTGCTGGTGGATTCTGGTGCCTCAGACGAGTTCATCTCCAGTGAGTGCGTCAAGAGATTGAACCTCACGGTTCGCGCTAATGGGACGCCGCTGAACGTTACCCTCGCGGATGGGTCAGTGCAGACCTCTGCGCAAGTCGCTTACGGCAAGCTGACAGCGGAGACTTCCGAAGGAACGTACTCGGAGGTCATCAAGATGCGAGTACTTCCTCTGGGCATCAAAGTGGACATTGTACTTGGAGGAAGGTGGTTGAGACACCTCTCGCCGGTCACTCTGGACTATGATGGGTGGGGATCAGTCAAGTTTCGTCATCATGGCAAATCCGTGCGGATACTGGGATGTTCGCCGGGGCGTAGCTCCACGCGAAAAGGCGAGAGAACCGCAATGGCTCTGGAGCCGATGGTGATGTTATCAGCAGCCCAAGCGAGCAAGGAGATCAAAGCCTATCGGCGCAGATACGCGGGAACGGACAGCGCCGCGACACCACACGACATCTTAGTGGCCTATGCGACACCTTTGGTAGGGACTTCTATGTTATCAGCGGTGGCCACCAGTGAGAATTTGGAGGACCCGTCCATCTCCCCAGAATGGAGAAAGAAGTTTCAACAGCTGACCGAGTCCTTTTTCGCCCCGAGTTATTCGCGAAGCGCTGCCAAACTTTGACGCCCTGCGAAAAGACGAAGTGGCCCATGTACGACTGCAAGAGGGCTGGAATGGCATCGCGCCTGCTTAAGAGACCCTACAAGATGTCCATGGTGGAGCTGAATCAACTACGAGAACGCCTAGATGAACTCCTGAGCAAGGGTTACATCAGGCCTTTTTCAAGTCCGTTCGCCGCACCAGTACTGATGGTACCCAAGCCTGGGAAACCTGAAATACTCAGGATGGTCTGCGACTTCAGAGCAATTAACAGCCTGACAGTCAAAGACAAGTATCCACTTCCCGACATTCAGCAGTTGTTCGACTCCATGCACGGGGCCAAATACTTCTCCTCCTTCGATGCGGTCGACGGGTTCTGGCAGATGGCCATGGCGCCTGAAGATGTGGAAAAGACCGCGTTCACCTCCCCCTACGGCTCGTATGAGTGGTTGGTGATGCCCATGGGGTTGACCAACAGTCCTTTCTGCTATCAGCGGCGCATGCAGCGCGCTCTGAGACATCTTCCTTTCGTCAGGATATTCCTTGACGACTGCATCCTCTTCAGCACCACTCTGGAGGAGCACCATTCGCACCTCAAGCAATTTCTGGAAGTCTGCGAGAACCAAGGCATCTACCTCAAGGAGTCTAAGTGTCAGCTACTTCAGACCCAGATACGCTTCCTCGGGCACGTTATCTCACGCGAAGGAAGTCAACCTCAACATGACAAGCTGGCCGCCATCAGGGACTGGCCCGCTCTGGAAAACGCCACGCATGTGCGTCAATTTTTGGGGTTAGCTGGGTACTACCGGCGTTACATGCTGGGCTTCTCCGAAGTGGCACAACCTCTGACACAGCTCACCAAAGGGGATGTCGCCTGGCTATGGGGACCCATGCAGCGTTGGTCCTTCGAGGAAATTAAGAAGGCGCTATGCTCTTCCCCCACTTTGGTGCTACCCGATATGAAAGCGGCGGCCGAGGGACGGCACCCATTTGTAGTACAAACCGACGCCAGTGGAGTGGCGCGCGCTGGGGGGCGTACTGATGCAAGATGTGGGAAATGGACTGCAACCTATCGCCTTTGAGAGCAGACAGTTTAATGGAGCCGAGCAGAACTACCATGCTGGCGAAAGGGAACTCTGCGCTCTCCATCACTGCACTACGCAAACTTGGCGACATTACCTCATCTGGACCGAGTTTCAATTGCAGGGTGACCATAAACCCCTAGTCTGGCTAATGGCACCTGGACTACCTCTCAGTCGACGCCAAGCCCGATGGTACATGGATCTAGTGGAAGTATACTCACCAGGACACGGTTTTCACTCGACTTTTCTTATATTTTGCTCTGACGTACTCGCTCGCGTCCTCGTTGATACATCCACGGGCATTCTGAAGGCCAGCTGATGACCGAATTGTATAAAACATGACACGCGGTATAATTTTCATGGACTTAAGAAAAGATAAGAAAACTTAAGAAAAGTTAAGCAAACTTAAGCGAAAACCTTGTTCTAGTGGTAGGGGTACCCGAAATTGAGTACATCCCTGGAGCGGTACTTTGGGTTCCCGACGCTCTGTCCAGGCGACCTGACTACAAGGACATCTCCGCGAGAGAAGGACTGGTAGAAGCTGGCTTTGCACATCCGGTTACTGGGAAACCGCAGCGACCCCCCTCTGCCGCCGACACTACTGTCAGCAAGTTCAGACCTGCGGCTGGTAAAGAGTCTCGCCAAGGGCGCGCCCCACTGGGAGTGGTAGATCCCAACAAGTTGAAGGAGCGCAAGTCCACCAACGCCAAGAACAACGAACCTGACTCAGTCCTCGCGTACAGTGGGGCTCTCACCTGGCTGGACTCCACTCAACTCTGGCTGGACGCACTGCACACCTTGCAGCTAGCAGAAACGGGGTATGAGGAAGCAACCCTGGCGGTTCAGACGCGCTCTGGCAAACTGACAGTTTCCTCGCCTCCATCTCCCAGGAAAACCACTGCTGGCGACACTGCGGCGCCGAAGCGCAGCGAGGCCTCAACCAGACTCCTGGAGCCCAGCGACCGACAGGACTGGAAGTTCCGTGCGGACATGTTCGACTTTCTGAGTCAGGAATATGGACCTTTCGAGGTGGACGCCTGTTGTGACTTGGGAGGGAAGCAGGGCCGAAGTCCTCTCCGGAGGCCTTTCGGCCAGTTTTCGAGAAAAAATTTGTTTTTTTTCTTGTTTTGACATCTTTTTGCATACTTAAGGGTCAAAATTCTTTCGGCCAGTCTTCGGCCATACCCTCTTTTTGGGAGACTCTCTCGGCCAGGGGCCGGTCAATCGCGACAGGACTTCTCCCCTGGAGGGAAGAATCGTCAGGTTAACCGCTACTGGACGGACTGCTTGAAGGAAAACTGGCGAGGGTTGAACGTCTGGTGCAATCCTCCCTTCTCCTCCAACCACCTGACCATTGAGGCCGTACTGAGGAAATATGTGGAAGAATGGCGGCTGGACCCTGAGAATACTTCAGCCCTCTTTGTCCTTCCTGACTTTCAGTCTCGCATGCCCCAATGGCGACAGCTGTTCAGATCTGCGGGAATGAGAGTGGTGTACATCATACCCACACAATCATGACGCTCAAGGAGAACCAGTGCAGATGTTCGCTGCTCCGGGTGGAGCCCTTCTGGATCTTCCTTGGCCTCTGTTAGTGGTGTACGCTCCTCCTGCTCAACAGCGTGTTAAGCGGGAAAGGAGAACGAGTTCACCTCCTCCTACAGTATCGTGCGTACTGGAGAGGCGGCCAGCGTCCGAGACCTACAGCATCAGATATCAGGAGGCCAGTTCCTCAAAGCTCTGCAAGCGGAATATGGGCGACCTGGTCCACTGCAGACCTTAATGAAGGAAATCCAGGAGGCTCCGCATCAACGCACTCGTGACTTCTGCGTGGTGGGAAATGTCTTGTGGAGGGTTAGCGCTGGACGCTATCGGTTGGTACTGGGAGAAGATTCACCGCTTCGCGAGGTAGTGCTACAAGAAGCGCACGTGTCTGTTTCAACTGGACACGCGGGAAGGGACAAAACTCTGGAGCGGGTACTGCGAAGCTTCTGGTGGAAAGGAGCCGCTGAAGATGTGGGACGCTGGGTTTCATCTTGCGCTATCTGTCAAGCGGTGCGACCGAGGAATTCCTATCCGGATGGATTGCTGAACCCCCACACTATTCCTACGCGACTATGGCAAGTGGTCAGCGTGGACTTTGTCACCGGACTCCCAGTCACGGCGCGAAACCACGATGCTTTTGCTACCTTCACTTGTAAGCTCACCAAAATGGTTCACATCATCCCCTTGAACTTCCAGGACAGCTCCGCCGAGGTTATTATCGCTCGAATCTACTTCGACCACATCTGGAAACTGCATGGCGCTCCTATGAAGATTGTCTCCGACCGGGACCCTCGTTTTCAGGATGCTCTATCTGTGGAAGGAGTTGATGAGACTTATGGGAACCAAAGTGGCCTCCACTACGCCTTATAATCCTCGTTCGGACGGACAAGCTGAACATACCAACCGCGTGGTAGAGGGCATGCTGCGGTCCTTCGTGGGCAGCGATCCTGAGGACTGGGACCTGTGGTGCGCTAACGTGGAGTTCGCCATAAATGATACGCGAAGCGATGTGACTGGTTTCACTCCTTTTGAGTTGGTTCTGGGACATTCTCCCATGTCGCAGCTGGACCTGTTTCTGCAAGCAGCTGCAGGACAACACTCCAAGCGCAAGGGTCGGAGAAGGTACCGCCCACGAGATGGCTAGCAAATTCGCGGCTCAACTGGAGGACGCCCGCACTAAGCTGGAACTGGCGCAGCAACGCCAGCGACATCAGTTTGATCAGCGTCACACCGCCAAATCCTTTCAGTTGGGAGACTTGGTCTGGGTAGATGCCAATCATCTCACGGAGAATATCATGAACCTCGAATCCTTCAGGAAGCTGGGACCTCGCTGGCACGGGCCCTTACCCATCACCGAGAGGTTCTTCAGCGACCAGCAGCGAGAGCTACCAGAAATCGACAGAGGCGCCCCGGTGGCTTATCGGCTCAAGTTGCCACCTAAATGGCGTATCCACGACGTCTTTGCGCAGCATCGTCTCAAGGAATACCGCACCGCGGATGAAACTTTTGCGCTGCGTCGGCAAATACCCACTCTCGCCAAGGTACTCGTGGATGGACAATCCCATACACATGTGTCTAAGATTCTGGCTCGAAGAGTGAAACCTACTCGAGGAGGCAAGGAAGTGGAAGAATTTCTGGTTCGCTGGACTGGGTACTCTAATGCTCACGATTCCTGGAAGACTCGCGAGTCGTTGAACTACGGGCGGGGGTGAACTCGAGCAGCTCACCGAGTTCGAACAACTGCGATTTTCCCGTGAAGCGGTGAAGGACAAGCCCGTGAAAAAGCCTTACAGGAGGTCAGAATGCAGCGGAAGCAAAGGCGGGAACGCGCCAGAGCTCTGACCTTCCTGGACACCTCTGATGAAGGGGAACCAACTTCTCTGGACAATTGCCTACCTTGGGAACAATATTGTCGCTCCTCTGACGCCTTTGTGACGCATCTGGCTCTTCTGGACTCTGTGGTCTCGTCACGCGAGTTACGACTGCTGGTACTTTTCAGTGGCACAGGTAGTGTGGAGAGAAGTTTCCTGTCGTGTTATCCGAATAGCACCGTGGTCACCGTAGATCATGATCCTCGCTGGCAACCTACCTACGCTGAGAAGGTACACGACTGGGACTTCAAGCGTTACGCTCCTGGTCACTTTGACGTCATTTGGGCTAGCCCACCGTGCACAGAATATAGTCAGGCCAAGACCACTGGGGCGCGACAACTGCGACAGGCGGATGCCTGTGTACGCCGTACGCTTCAAATTCTCGATTTTCTCCAACCCAAGCATTGGTTCATGGAGAATCCGATGGGCAGGTTTCCCTTTGCGCTGCGATTTCGACCCGTAGTTCGCAGTTTACCTACTCCGTTATATTGCTCTTACTGTATGTATGGCACTGGCTACCGCAAGCCTACTTGCATCTGGACGCCGTCGCCTCCTCCGGTGGACCTGCGGTACTGTACGATGGATACTCCTTGCCTTCACCAACAGACTCTGGGATCACATCCGGAAACTGCTCAACTGGGGCCTCACCCTGGGCAACAAGGAGCGGGAGTCTCCGCTGCTGTATACCCTCTGCCCTCTGGATTGCTTCATCAACTCTTCGAGCATCTGTTCGATCGGAAAAGCATATCACGCATACATGCGCATGGCTGATCTGTGTCTGGATCTTAGCTGCTGTACAGCTGACGCGGATTTATCACCTCATTGTACTAACAAGCTAAGAGGGGAGGAGTTGTGCCAGGGGACACTGGCCATTTGAAGCCGTTTGATTGGTATATTGTATTTCTACCCAATAATGGGGCCGCGCAATGGAAATGGGCGCGAAAGGGGAGCCCCGAGCCATTGACTGCGTACTTTGGGGAGCGAAAGCCTGGGCTCGATTATAGCTGGCAGCATATTATCGTCCATCCTTCTGGAGCGCTACGCCGCTGGGAGCGCTCGAGGGGCGGTGGCTGGTTTCTGGAAGACGCCACTCGAGCGAAGGAGCCTGTAGCGCCGTTTTCATTACCGCTCAGTAATACGTTCTGGAAGCAGGCGAGTGTGACTGACGAGTATAAGTATCGCGGAATTCCATACACTGGGCGTAAGGTTGCGACGCCTACGAACAGTGACGATTCGGGTGCAGGTGCTGTGACCTGGAGTAAGGAGAAGCTGCCAGATTCGGATGACGATGATGACGCGGGTGTCACGGACAGTAAGCATGACATGGATACTGCCAGTCCGAAATGGGAGTATGACACGCCTGGTGAATATGATGACACCGAGGATGACGTCAGTGAGTTCGATGACTTGGTAGCTGACGATGCTGAGGAACAGGCTGAAGCTCGAAGGTTGAAGAGACTGGGACTGCAGCTGATCATGGATGATAAGGGTGAACTTATCTGGGTGCCAAAGGGCACATCCCCGACCTCACCCGTTCAGCCAGAGGATCAGCCTATCCCCGAGCCGAAGTCTGATGCCATATCTGCTGATGCTCCAGCTCCTGTGGTGGAGACTGTTCGAGTACAGCCGAACGAAGGACCCATCGGGGCCAGATACTGGATTGACGACTTCGATTCTGAGTGGAAATAATGCCGGGGTGGCCGAAGTGACGAAGAGGCAACCCAAGAAATATCCTGCACGTTGGACAGCTGAGCACATAGCTTATTTGGAATGCACCCGAGGTAGTGACAGTGATGATGAAGAAGTGCAGGACGTGGCTACTCGTAGGAAGAAGGCAAAGGTCGACAAGGGACAATGAAATCAACTGTCTTGATTAGGATTGTCCAAATGTGCAGATTCTCTGGTTAGGATTTGTATAGGTGGCAGATGATGATATGCCAGCCGACATAGGACAGATCGATCAGAGATCTAAAAGGCGCGCCTTGAAAGTATAAGGCATGAATTGTAGCCCAGTGGAGGCTGTTCTAGCTTAAAGTAATTATTTGGAAGAGCTGTTGCTCACCCTGTCAAACTACAGGTCAATCTTTCCTGCCATAAAGATATTGCAATTGCCTAATTGTAGCCTTGTTCACATCCCGCCACCTGAACCCACATCTCAGGTGTCGGTGGTGCCCAGACACCCTCCCTGTGGTGGCAGTTCACTGCCACCGGTATGCCGTGCCGCGGTGCTCCCCGCCATGGTGAGCGCCCTGATGCGCATCTGTGCCGCCGATGCTGCGGCCCCGGCCACCGACCAGTCTCGTTGGACACCACTGCTGTCCCTGGCCGGACGGTCGGTGGTGTTATGTCCGACTATATCGTCCCCGAGGAGTTTCATCAATCTACCCCGTGGACACCGTCAATCGACACGACGACTTGTCAACTACAATTTCTGGCTCCGCGACTCATGGACGTGCGGGTTATTTTACTCCGCGGATGATTTGTCTGAGCAGGATTCTCCCACGACCCGTTCTACCTTGACTCCTTGGGCTTCGGCTTCGTCAACAACTTCTTCAATCTCATGGACTTCTGTCATTTTCTTCTACAACGCATGAATATGGGGATTTACCATTGGGCCACACCGGGCACATCTGGCTCCGCCGTGCCTCTGTTAGTGGCTAGAGTAGGCTGTATGAAGATCCTGCACCGTGCCATTGACACACTAGAGTGCAGAGGGAGCCCCAAGATGGGCTTAGCTTAGTTAGGGTTTTAATTGTACCTGTACTCTGCAGTATGTCCCGCTACCTGCTAGTTCCAGGAGCCACCCTGCCAGTAAGGACAAGCCCTCCTGTAGAGATGCTTATTTCCACCGAAGCGGAGTAGGTGTTTGTTATCTGTTCCGTGACCACTTAGTTTGCCAGTCACCACCCTAGCTAGGCGGTGTACTGGAACCTGGAAGTGACGCCCCGACTGTCTCAGGAAGTCATTCCTATAGTTAGGGTGTATGACTGTTACTGGTCCCGGAACTCTAGACCCCGAACATATAACGGGAAAACTTCTTTTAGTTGTGATATATTCTGACTAATCGCGATATCGAATATACAGTCTAGGTGATATATTCAGCAATTGCTATAAATGAAGGCGCGGTGCTTTGCTTGGACCCTCCCGTCTCCTCTCCTGTATCAATATGCAATTACGCACAATGTCGAATAGCCAAAACGAGGGGGGTACTCTAACACGGTTGTATGCTTGTATCACGATTGCCAAAATGAAATTACACATATAGAAATGCATATACCACAACACGAGCGGCGGCTCTAGCTAGCGGAGTGTTTCGTTCAGCGGCGACATTCATGCCGGCCATGAATAACCTTGTCACCATGTCGCGATGCTATCTAACTTCTACCACCACTGTTTGGCGCTCGAGCATCAGTCCGCCCTTGCCCACGACCACGACCGCGGCCACGCCCTGCTCGTCGCTCCTTTGCCGACCTCGCCACGACCCGTGGACGCGCCTTGGTTAACGTCAGTGGGGCGCCGATTGGCGACGATCTCCCGTTGCCCTCGGCACCGCCTCGTTGCCCTCGTTTGGCGATGGGGCGTGTCTTATTTGCACATGTGGTGTATGTATCGGATATATGTGGAAGCGTTGTCGTTGATACTCTCCAACGTTCAAAAAGAAAAAAATGCATTCGGCAAAGTAAACCGCGAGTTATAGTTGTTTTGGTGCACCTTTACGCACGGCTAAAAGTTAATCAGCTATCGTCAATATTCTAATTCGCCTTTTAAGTGTTAACGACGCCCTTCGGTGTCTGATTGAGATATATTGTTATTTTTTGCACGGTCTGTCCTTGGAATTTGTGAAAGGTCCAGGCGAAAGCCAAATCAACTCCGTGAGCTCGGAAGTATATCTTGCTCTTTTGGGAGGTGCGGTTCACGGTCAAATCATCTAGACGCTTGACGATCGAAGTACGATACGACGCGGCCGACTGACATCGCTGGGCACCGCAGATGTCGCGTTTCCCTCGCTAACAGTTTCTCGAACCTCGGGAGCCGCTAACGTCGCCTGATCGCACCAATTTGAGGAATCCAAGTGCTCAACGAGAACATTGACAACGTAAGGCGGCTCGATCTACACCTCTTCTCCCGGACTGGCATTCATTTTGATTTTTGCCGCATCGATGGATTTCCTTGCGTCTTGGAGAATCAAGCTGTGGAATTTGGCAGGCGTGCCGTTCGCTAATCATCGGGAGGGATTGCAGGGATTGAGGTCGTTGTTAAGAATAATCCCAGGCGACCCCGCAACAAAAGTTCCGGTAAATTCGGGAAATTCTGAACATAGCACTTCCTCGTGCCGAGAGTCCAAAAGTGTGGTTGCGATCGGTCGCTTCCAACGAATGACCGGTTGACCACTAAGACGCGCAAAATGTTGTGCCCGCACATCATTGATAGCTTGCCGTTGCCGATTGCCGGTCACCGCCGCCGTCGCAAAAAGCCAATCCCGGTCCGTTTGTATGTCCTCGGCAATTAGCACTCGCTGACGGTGAATATTGGAATTTCTGGGTGGGTTGCTCGTATTATCCGACTTATCCGACTGGCACCGTCGAATGAAGCCGATGTGTGCGGGATCGCTAGCCGCTCGGACCTGCATGCAGACACGTACTATACTTAAAATGTTAGTCGAGCCCTTTTGACACCTGATCCCAATGTTGTTCCCGTTCCTGTTATTTCAGATATAGCCCGCTGAGTGGTCCACGTCATAGATGTCTCGGCCCGGGGAAAAGCGGTCTCCACATCGTATCTTGTGCAAGGGAAAATAACAGGTCGATCCTGTTATTTTCGCCTGTTATTCTTCAGATAACAGGTTCGGTGAAACCTGTTCCTCTTGCTGACCTGTCATCTGACATTTTGAATTCCGTGCAAAAAGCAAGGCTCCTAATCGGTTTAACCGATATTCCGATATATCGACATATCGGGAAAAAACGGGAAATCGGTATCGATCGATATCATTTTTGTGCACATTTCATCGATAAATCGGTATCGATTCAGTTTAGTATTGGCGGTCTTATGTATTGTATACGGAGAATTGTATATAAAATTCAATAATCGATATGAATCGATATCATCGATTATCGATTGAAAATGTTGAATATCGAAATCGATCGATATGCAAGCTTGAAACCTGCTGGAATATCGGTATCGACAGTCGAGATCGACCTCGATATCGATATCCCGGTCTGTCACCTTTGGTGGGTCACACGTGCCAGTTCCTAGAGAATAACCTTATATTCCATCTAATGTTATTCTCGTAGCTTTCGGTTCATCCCTTGCTCACACGTCTCACTGCCTGAGACTGCTTTTCTAGCAGGTTATGAGCCCACTCACCTTCGAGTGTTTATTTTTCTGATTGTATGGACGGTCATATTTAGCTTATTTCCGTTCGTTTCAGTCCGGGTGTGATTCACCCGCCCACGATTTATTCAGGATAGCACCTCTGGTGGGGGAGGCGTGCGACTAGCTTAGATGCCGGAAGTTGTTTCTTTGCCTGGCACCCTGGGAGAGGCGGTGGCTCTCCTGGCATCGGCGGACAGTAAGTTGGAGAAGGGGGCATCTCTGGGGCATCGGAAGTTGCTGACAGTTTGCTCCATGTTGCGCGGCGTGATTTCTTTTTATCAGAGCGCTGCAGCCGCTGTTTCCGCTTCTCCAGTCCCTGGCGTGGGCATTTCGATTGGGCCAGATTGTTTGGAGACCCCGCCAGTCATTTTGCAGATTTCTATTGCGTCTGAGGGCGTTGGGGTTGGTGGTGCGATTTTATCGACGCACTACCAACCCACCTCTGTGCTCTCAGCTGACTGTGAGACCCAAGTTTCGCTCGTCGATCTTGGGTCCGATGTTTTTACGCAAACAGCATTCATTCCGCAGAATTTGCCACGGACCCCCTTGGCTCGCGCTGAGCCGAGGGAGCACGCTCGCACTATCGTGCAGCGTGAAGTTATTCATCGCTATCTCGACTCTCGGCCGGCAGGGTCCTTTGCTGCTGGCGCTACTGTTTTTCAGAGCCCCGATGATTTTTCGACCGATCATGTGGATGCTCTTTGCGGTTCGGTAGATGATCAAGATGACTCCCAGAACCCTCCAGGGTACTGGGACGGGTCTGATTTTGAGGACGAGAATGATGGGTCTCAGAACCCTCCAGGGTACTGGGACGAGTCAGATTTTAGTGAAGAAGAGTATTTTTCGGAATCCGCTGTTTATCTACCCCACTTGGGAGTTTCTCACTCCGGTGCTCCCCTCGAGCCTGGAGTTGATTCGTTCGAGGAGCCAGCAGATGACTCTCCACTTGGAGAGAGCAATATTTCTGATAATTACGAGCAGTCGGAGGCCTGGGACGACGAGGCCAACGACGATTACGAAACCGCTGAGGGCGGTTACACCGCTGCGGAGTGGGAGGCTTGGGAGGCCTCCCACAACGCGCATGGGCATGATCACGTAGACCACCAGCTCTACCAGGGTGGTCCGGGATTTTCCGACGATTCTGCTGTCGGCGGACAGTCTGACTTCGTGGATTACGACGACGATTATGGTGACCATGGGGACTACGACGGTGGTGGTGCCTACGATGGCTACGATGATGGTGGCTATTACTATTGATTGGTTTCTCTTTTGTTTCTTTGCGACGTATCCGGGCGCGGCGGCTTTCTATCTCTTTTAATTGTTGATTTACTCACGACACTTGTCGGCTGTACTTTGTTTCTTTGTTTCAGTTGATTTACTCGCGACACTAGCTGGCGGCGGCTCTATTTTTTCTGGTTGGATCCGGCACAGTATTATTCTATGTGATTCGATGTGCACCGTTGTAAGACCCCAGAGGAGGGCAGTTTTGGTAACAGCATTTATTTCGGGAATCCTACTAGTACCAATCGCCAGCAGAGATCTTAGCCGTTGACCGGACACGAGCGTGCTCTGAATTGCTTGATGACATCGGAGATTTGAGTGCAAGACCGAACACGAGCGTGCTCTGAATTTATGGGAATCAGCAGATTTTTTACCGTTTAGACGTCCACTCGACGGGCAGATTTTGAAAATTGAAACTTAGCCACTCAGCATTTGTTTACCTAGTTGTCACTAGCATGCACTATATGCTTACTTGTGATCTTGTGGGTTAGCACTCCGGACTGTGACATGCTGCTGACTAGATAACTATTCAAGCTTGGAGCCTTAACACTTAACTAGTCAGGGTGGTGTGTTTGTCACTGTCACTAGCTTGTGTGTCCCACCTCAGGTGAGGTGGTGTGCTGGAATATCGGTATCGACAGTCGAGATCGACCTCGATATCGATATCCCGGTCTGTCACCTTTGGTGGGTCACACGTGACAGTTCCTAGAGAATAACCTTATATTCCATCTAATGTTATTCTCGTAGCTTTCGGTTCATCCCTTGCTCGCACGTCTCACTGCCCGAGACTGCTTTTCTAGCAAAACCGATTAGGAGCCCTGGCAAAAAGCTTGGATCATACAGACATATTCCCGATCGACGCTGCACCAGGTGGAATATTTCAATCCAACAGGATGCGAGACCATTTTTGATCCACGCTCATGTGAGCACGCCGCGAGCATGGGCGAGCGTCAGGTGCCAGTCCGATGTGGCAAAATAACAGGAGCAGGAACATGAGTGGGAGCCCGGATCAAAAGGGCTCGAGTGACTTGTACAGATATATTGTTATCCATACACACCGCCGCGAGAGGATTTTAAGAGGAGAAATACAATTCGATGCTAATAATATGCTTCATGATCCACGCGATATCATCTACGAGCTTAGCTATTCGCTATAAATGAAATAATATCTCATTTATACTATCTCATTCGAGTGTATAAATAGTATGAAGAGGTGATAATTAGCCCCAATATCACCTGAGGGAGCGTCAGCGACCTCAAGTGATATTGGGGCTAATTAGCTCCTCTTCATGATATATTTGTGACACATCAGTTGAGGTTTAATCCAAGGGAGCATGTGAGAGCCACGTCATGCCACGTCGGCAACACGTCATTTCAATATTGGAAATGACTCGTTTGCCACGTCACCCTAACTGTAAATATTGGTTTCCTCCTTCGGGCTTTTTTGCCGGGCGCGTCAGCGCGACCGGCGGATGGAGCCGACGCGTCAGCGTACGGCTCGGATGTGTTTTTTCGGCAGGGCGCGTTAGCGCCCGCTGGATGCAGCCGATGCGTCAGCGTGCGGCTTAGATCTTCGCATTTCAAAAAAAATATGACGGCGCGTCAGCTAACGTCGCATCCTCCCATCGAATCACGCTCGATTGTAATTTCAGCGGCCATGATTTAAATTCTGAATTTGAAAAGTTCAAATCCTATCCTTTAACATTGATTCGGGCGGTTTGACCTCACTTTTCATTTCCCCTCGTTTGCGCAGGTTGCTCCGGCTGTGTCATTGTGTTTAATTGTTTATCTCACAGAATTCTTTTGCTCACCACATTTCTCTCCATCACCATGTCTCTCTCCACGAAGCCTGACTCTGCGCCCATGGGCATTATCGTCCCTGTCGCGACTGCGCCTGGCCCCGTCACCATGCCCGGCGTGGCCGCAGCTTCCGCTTCCCCTCTCCCTGCTCTCGCTTCTGTTGTTCCTTTAAGCCAGCATGCTCCAGTATGCCCATGCTGTGGACGAAGCTGTTTTGCCCGCTATTCAAGCGGCTATCGAGGCTCTTCAACACAAACACGGATGTACACCAATGGCAACTAAGGGAGCTCTCAACAAATGGACCCGTTGGTACAATGGCTTCTGCCGAGGAAAGGCGAACATGTCACCCAACAAGCTTCCGAAGGACTTCTATCACACCGGAAAGGCTTCGAGGTTTGTCCTCAGCCTGTTTCATGCGTCAATTACATATTCTGTATGCATAAAAAACCAATTTTCAAACGGACAAAAGTCACGGGGCCTTAAATCGACTTCCCGGGAGGACGGGGACTTTTACGATACAGCCGACGGAGCGATTCAGGCCATCCAGGCATTTGCACCTTCTCACGTTTTCTCTTGGATGTCCGCAGGTTTGCTCTGTCATCAACTTTTTCCAGGATGAAGACTGTCAAGAGTGGCGTGTCTCCACAAAGGGTGGTCGGCTTGGCCAACCGATCAAAAGGACGTCCTTGATGAGTCGGTGGAGTGGGCTGATGCGACATTGGAACGAGCACAAGCTGCTCGAGTATCATGCTCGTGGTGCACGTTTCTTTTCAACCTTTTGAAACTTTCTTCACTCTATCTTTCTTCTTCAACCTCCTCCATTGAACTATTACATGTCGCTCATGCCTGTATCCCCGACGCTCAATGCCTGTATCCGCGGGTTTCAATATTTTCAACCCCACTTGCGTGTGTGTTGACTATTTTTTCTTTGAACTGTTCGTCTTCAGGCGTCCGACGCTACGTTCAGCAAGGACGATTGGAACAACGAGCCTTTTTGGTCATTGGCGTACGACGCCACGTTCAAGCGCTTCGAGAAGTGTGTCGCTGACCAGGACCCCCACAAGGCCCCCACCAAAGAGAACCTCAAGAAGATCTACGATAGCGACTTTCTTCGTCAAGATGACGCTTACGCCTACACCCATCGTCGCGGCCTCGCCGCCATGACCGAGACTTTCAAGCGTGGTGGCAAGGAATTCAGAAGTTTGAGCATGGACCACTTTTCCCCCGTCTCTGGTGAGTGCCTCTGCTGAATTCGTGTGCCTCTCGTGCCAAACTTCACATATCATACTTCCCTTAACTTTTTACACTTATCTCGTCACATTTAACTTGTTCTCACACTTTACCTTTGCCTTATTAACATTTTCGTTTTTGGGGTTTTCCTTTCTTTCCTATGTTACAGCCACAAAAGCCGAGCCTGCGCACTACCTCTTTCATCGACAAAAGCTGGACATCAAGAACCGTGGGGCGGCTGCGTCGTTGAAGAGGACGTTGCCCGATTTACCCATCTATTGCAACGAGGAGAACCCCGACTATTGCTTCGTCACCCATATGCACTCTGAGCGTGCATTCCGCAAGGAGGCAGGCTTCACGTGCAACGCGCTGTTTTTGAAGATCAAATTTGCGGCGCGCTCCTAAAAACATCTTCCTCATACCGCATATGCAATTTTCATATCAAAATGCCTTTGCATGCACTACTATGTGGTTGCCTTTAACCCACATTCAAATAGCGAAGACATTTAGGGTTTCCACGCATTTCCCTGCCAGGCCGATGGCACAGGTGGGCGCATGGAGGCCATTGGATACGAGGACGCCCCCCTCCAATTCGACATCGCCAACAACATCATGCAAACCATCTCCAGGAAGGCCGGCCTCTCGGACATCTACCACAACCACGGCATCCGCTCCATGATGATCTCCGCCTCGTACGAGGCTGGTGTGCCCGAGAACGTCATCATGAACCAGAGCTCCCACTTTAGCACCGACGGCATCCGCGCGTACAAGCGGCAATCGACCGTCGAGGCCAAGGCCATGGCCGCTTGCATCCACAAGAACTTCGCCGGTGACAAGACCACCTTGGAGATCGAGCTCGAGAACCACATTGCGGCTTTGCCCCCTCTCCCACCTCCATCACGGCTTGCCACGAGAACCCCGCGAACATCCTCGATGGGCACTCTTCAGCAATTGAAGGACATGAACACCGCCTTGCTGACCTCTCTCCAGCCTCAACAAGTAAGCCCTTGCACCCGTAATGCCATGAAGGGTTTCTGGTGTATGCCTTGCCGTGTTCGTGTTGATCCTGCCTATAACATCATCCCGCCTTCGTATGATCCAAACCGCTGTCCCGAACCCGATCTCCAATCACGGCCATCCGAGCTGCCACCACCTCCTCCATGTTTGCCCAAGACCATGGCTAATGTTAACCACATCTTGGACCACCACCCTGTTCGCACATGTTCCATCATGCGCGGCTACCGGTGTCAACGGTGCCGTGTCTTGCATGATCCCATCTACAGTAATCACTCAGTAATAAGAAAACCCGCCAATAAGAAAGTAGCGAGCTTTTTTGATTTCTTCACAATATTTAACTTATAACACTCCATATTTAAGATCTCTATATAAATAAGAAAGTTGCTAGGCTGACCTAAAATTCCTGTTTTCTTAAAATCGAGTGTTTACTGTACCAATTTGACCCCGAGCAAAACTTCCTTCGCCATGCCCCACCCCATGAAAACTGCATCCCCTACCGTGCACAAGAACCTTTGTCTCCCCCTTCAAAACCCTCTGCCCGCCATCTCCCTCCCAAATTGACCAATTTCTTCTCGGCTCAGGCGAAGCCTAATCTTGCATCAACATCTTCAAGCCAATCCTTCCAAGGCTCCACCTTCACTGGCTGCACCATCAACATCACCAACCCCATCCTTCCTCGGTATGAGACCGCCGCCGCCATCATGGCTGAGTGGGAGGCCGTTAGCAAGACCGACTTTGACCACGCCTTTGACCCCGAGGACATTTGAATCTGGACTTCCGGCTTCGGACACTTTTTGAATTGTGTGTGCTCTTGCACTTTTGAATTCTGTAGCCTGACTAGATTTCAAATCTATTGCCTTGCCTAGGTTTCGGTGCCTTGACCAGATTTGAATTCTGGACCTGATTTGAATTCTGTAGCCTTGACCAAATTTGAATTCTGGTCAAAACCCTATCTGTAATATGTAATTTTTAACTGCCTTTTAGCTCGATATTAGTGCTGTTTAGCCCCAATATTCATGATATTGGTGCTGTTTAGCCCCAATATTTCTTGCCATGTCACTGCCATGTCACTGCCATGTCACTGCCACCCGAGCATTTCTTGCCACCTCACTGCCACATCATCATTCCACCATCAATACAGCTTAGAACTACTGCCTGCGTGGCAACCAGTCATTGGTCCTCAACTGATGTGTCATAAATATATGGCAATGGCATATGGCATGGCATGGCATGACATGCCGTATGCCATGGCATATGTCATATGGCATATGCTTTATATGGCATATTATGGCATATGTCATATGTCATATGGCTTATGGCATGTGGCTGTGGCATCGATTGTCACGACTGACGATATAACAATATATTATAATTAACATACGGGTGCTCCACGGAAAATAAGGATCCCCGAAAATAAGAATTTATAGGATGTTCGGGCCGTCGGATGGTCCTTAACACTGGCTTAATTACCGAATTTCGAATATATGAACCGTCCATTTTCCCGATTTAATTACTCCGTCCAGCACCTTATATTCGGTGGAGCACCCGTATAACAAATTGTCACGACCGATCAAATCCAACGGCAAGACAAAGACGAACACAAGAGAGTTCAGAATAACGTGAATAACGAGTTAACGACAAAATTCTTGATCGCATGTATTTGTAACAAACGAGACAGAGAGAGGGAGCTGTACCTCGCAAAGAATGATGCACGAGGGGATGAATTCCATTGTGAAATTATGATTTCGCTTCTTGTGGGAACATACCCGTTCCCGCACTTCAAGCGCGCGTACTAAGCGACTCGAACTTTGGTGAATTCTACGTCAAAAGAAGTTCGCAAAATCTTTTAGGGGGAAGCATGCTTGGAATCTGAAAATGAAGCCTCGGCAATATTGACCTCTCCAACTTGAGGGAAATGATTTTATGTGACGCTTCAGTGGTGGACTCACCTTACCACCGAGCACGAGGCCTCAACTGTTAGGGTTCTTTGATTCGACTTTCAGATGTGATACCACCATTTGAAATACAGTGCTCATTCCTGCAATCAATGAGCCAGTGTTTCGAAGCCTATCCCTTGGAAGAGACTTCACCGTGTATTGCCAGGGGCACTCCCCGAGATGTAACGATTGACTTCCCTTTGCTCAAAGCGGGGCAACCTTAATTTCATCGGCAGAAGTCAAAATGGAAGTGGACGACGAATACGAATACGACGACGACTTCGAAATTGACGAGGAAATTGTGAGTGAGATTGCTGCGGAGGAGTTATCAACCTCTCGCCCCTCAAGTCAGCAAGACCTTCCTCAAGAGTTCCACGATACACTTTCCTCCAGGCAGAACGCGACGACCGTCTCATCTGGCGTAGGCAGCACCTCCATTCTCGCGGAAGAAAATCCCGTTGCAAATGAGCGTCTAGATGGTGTCACAGCTGTTGGCGCTGCACGAAAGCTTTCACCGCCGCACACCCCGCAAGTAGATGGAGCTGATGATGCCATCGGGCGCTCGACTGACGACAAGTCGCACGTTGCGATGGACACCGGTCACCACGAGCACCGCGCGCCTCCGAGTAACTTAGAGCTTTCTTCGGAACACGCGCCGAAAGTCTCGCAACAAGCAGACGCCACTCTTGGAGAAGACTTTGCCTCCAGGCAGAGGACTCCTGTGGGGGATACGGAAGGCGAAAGCCCCGAGCATCAGAGTGGGTTGGGACTGGAGGTTACCGACTTGAACGACAAACAGCGAGGCTCTGAATTTTCACAACTCCGGGAATCGCAGGCGGTACGTTGTCGCTTGCGATCGTCATTTTTTCCTTTCAGACATGTGCACATGGCGCTTGCGTTGTGTGCAAAATGTCTACGCAGTAAGCGGAATAGGGTGTCCTGAGGGCTGCCGATAGCTCACGACGCACCGACAAACGGCTGCTTGCATCGTGTGCACAATGTTTACGCAGTATACGGAGTACGGTGCCATCAGGGCTGAGGAGAACTCACGCCGCGCCGCCGATTGATTTCCTCGAGGGGAAGAGAGTGACTTTGTCCATGCAGAGTTCTAAGCACGCGTGGTGTCTCCGTTAGGTCGCCGGCGGAGAAGATGCAGAAACAGATTATGGCGAGGACTACGAAGATGACTTCGATTTCGACGACGACGACTTAGTCCTGCCAGATGACACCCCGACGGTCGCGCATGTTTCAGGTGGACAAGATGAGGCCGCGGGAGGAGTCACAGAGCCCCCAAGGGAACCGAGCGTCAGCGCTACCACTGACTTGGACAGTGCGCAACCAAGGGAAGCAAGTGATATTGCTAGAGCTGACACACAGGCAGATGTTGGGACTCTGGGGGTGGATATCGAGAGCAAGAAGCACGAGACTGCAGAGGTGCATGCTGCGGCAGAGCCAGATGGGCTCATGACGGTGATGCCTCAAGTGGAAGAGACCGCAGAAGTGGACGCTGACTTTGACAGAAATAGCGTGGAATCTGAAGCTCCTCGGGGAAAAGTTACAGAGACGGCCACAGAGGCGCAGAGAGGGGAGGGGCCTGTGGAGTTGGACACCACTGAGGTGGGGCTCGAGGACATGGGAGAGGAGCTTGTGGAGGGGGCCACCACTGACGTGGAGCTTAAGCTGGAGCCGGAAAGGTCTTCGCAAATGGGCGAGGAGCCCCTGGAGACGGATATCACTGAGGTCGACCCAAAGATGGAGGGGGGCACAGGGAAGAAGGCGACCGCTGACGTGGAGCTTGAGGTGGAGCCGGTGATGGTTTTCCAAACGGGGGAGGAGCTTCTGGAGGCGGATAACACTGAGATCGACCTGAAGCTGCAGGGACAAATAGGGACGGAACCCTTGGAGGCGGATGCACAAATGGAAGGGATGCCCAGAGAAAGTGAAAAGCTCGTGGGAGAAAGAGAGGCGCCGAGGTTGCAGCAAACCGTCAGTGAGCTGCAGATGGAGGCACCGATGGGGTGGGATGCCCCTGAGAACGAGCAGGAGGACTTTGGGGCTGACTTTGGCCCAACGGCAGAGACAATAGTCCCGGTGGATTGCGATCCCCCAGCTGGGCAGATGAATTATGTGGACCCCACGGCCAAGGCTCCTGCGCCCGAGCCTCGAGGTGGGGCTGCTGATGACGTGGAGGCCGTGACCACAGCTCCAGTTCCCGAGTCCCAAGGTGGGGCTGCTGATGACGTGGAGGCCGTGGCCACAGCTCCAGTGCCCGAGTCCCAAGGTGGGGCTGCTGATGACGTGGAGGCCGTGGCCACAGCCCAGTGCTCCCAAGGTGGGGCTGCTGATGACGTGGAGGCCGTGGCCACAGCTCCAGTGCCCGAGTCCCAAGGTGGGGCTGCTGATGACGTGGAAACCGTGGCCACAGCTCCAGTGCCCGAGTCCCAAGGTGGGGCTGATGACGTGGACGTCGTGGCCACAGCTCCAGTGCCTGAGTCCCAAGGTGGGGGTGCTGATGACGTGGAAACCGTGGCCACAGCTTCGGGGCCCGAGTCCCAAGGTGGGGGTGCTGATGACGTGGAAACTGTGGCCACAGCTCCAGTGCCCGAGTCCCAAGGTGGGGCTGCTGATGACTTGGACGCTGCAGCCACAGATCTTGCGCCCGAGAACCAAGGTGGGGCTGCTGACGACGTGGACGTCATGTCCACAGCTCCAGTGCCTGAGTCTCAAGGTAGGGGTGCTGATGACGTGGAAACCGTGGCCACAGCTCCGGCGCCCGAGAACCAAGGTGGGGGTGCTGATGGCGTGGAAACTGTGGCCACAGCTCCAGTGCCCGAGTCCCAGGTGGGGCTGCTGATGACGTGGACGTCGTGGCCACAGCTCCAGTGCCTGAGTCCCAAGGTGGGGGTGCTGATGACGTGGAAACCGTGGGCCACAGCTCCCGGCGCCCGAGAACCAAGGTGGGGGTGCTGATGACGTGGAGGCCGTGGCCACAGCTCCAGTGCCCGAGTCCCAAGGTGGGGCTGCTGATGACGTGGACGTCGTGCCACAGCTGCGGCGCCTGAGTCCCAAAGGTGGGGTGCTGATGACGTGGACACCGTGGCCACAGCTGCAGTGCCCGAGTCCCAAGGTGGGGCTGCTGATGACGTGGACACCGTGGCCACAGCTGCAGTGCCTGAGCTTGGGGGTGCTGATGACATTGGCTGCAAGGCTAAGATGGTGCCACGTCTCGCGATGGAGAAGATTGAGGCTGATAGTACAGTGCCGCAGGTCCCAGGCAAGGGGCAACTCCAGACGGGCACGGCAGCCGGGACAGACAGGCAGCTTGCGCCCAAAAGCGGTGTGACATCGGTCACCGCCACTCCCAGGGCTTTTGTTGAGGAATTTGGCGTGGGAGTGATGCGGGCAGAACGAGTCGCCGCACCAAACATTCCCCGCACCGGACTGATGGACATGGAGACGGGACACGCAGAATGTGACGAGACTTTTGAGGAGGGCCTGGGTCGTGCAGACGGCGGTGCCGGAGCAAGCGGTGCGGCCGCAGAGCCAGGGGCCACCTCGGCAGAGTACCCCAGTGCAGAGATGTATGGCCCCGTTCCGAAGTGGTGGAACTCCCAGCGTGCACTCTCTGATCGCACGCATGGCGGGAATGCCGCTGGCTTGGAGGCCGCGCAGACGGACAGCACCACCGAGTTGCCCTCCGGGCAAGGAGAGGCGGGCGATGCACCCCGAGGCACCCTCGAGAGTGAGGCGGCCACCACGGCAGTGCCAGGCAAAGGCGGCGATCACCCCAGCTCATCCCTCCCGGAGGAAACCCCTCGCTACTATGAGGACGACTTCGAGGATGCGGAGGGCGAGGATGACGCCGAGCTCCTGGAGGCGTTCCAGAAGTACATGGCCGAGTCCCCTGAGCTGGTGCTCACTGCGCGCGTGGCAGACCAAGCGGCTGCTGCGCAAGGCGCGCTCTCGGTGTACAACCCGGAGCTGGCGGCTGCGCTCAGCGGTGTTGATGTGGTGAGGCCTGCAGACTCGGCTGCGGCTCCCCGGTCGAATCGGGTTGGGGAGATGTTGAAGGCTGGAGACAGCAGAGTGGGAGGGGTGGAGGCCGGGGCGCACTCCCAGCCGGATGCCAAGCCGTATCAGAAGGTGCCATGGCAGCAGCGGCTCGCACAGATGGCGGCATTTTACGGGCGGCCTCCCGGGTGGCACCTGCACCGCGAGGGGCTGCTCAAGCACCTGCAGCTGTCCGACCGCCAGGTGTGGGAGGATCGGATGGAGGAGGCGCAGGATGTGCTGCGCAAGTCTATGAAGCGGATGGACGGTGACCTGCCGCCGGTGGAAGCCCCCACTGCTCCGCCAAACGGCCTGTCGGACCAGTCCGCCGCATCCGCACATGCGACGAGCCCCACCGACTCCGTGGGCTCAGACTCTGTGGACCAGGCGCTGCAGCGGTTTCTCAAAGCGTATAAGCAGGCGGCGCAGGGCGTCCCCCCCCTTGAGGTCAAGAAGCCCCTGGCTCACGGAGGGCGCCGTGTGGTGCGCCACGGCCTCCGCAAGGTGGACTCACGCAGCGGCAGCCCCGGCATCCCAACAGAGGTTGGGGTGTTCTACATGGACCAGGTGGGGGTACCCTCACCGCCGAAAGATGCGCCGCCGGAGGGGGCACCCTCGCCCCGGCGCCGGAAGGGAGGTGATGCTGTGCCTGGTGAGGCTCAACGGTCGGGGGTCCGGCGCCGCTTGCAGATGACATCCACAGATGCCCCATCCACTATGATCCCCCTCAACTCGGAGCCGCAGCGCCAGCTGGCTCCGCGGGGACCACCACTCGATGCAACAGCTGCTGCCATGGACGCGCTGCCGCGGAAGGCCCATGTGGAGGCCCGTCCGGCGCCGAAAGTGCCACCGCTGCCCATCTCCACAGCTCTCGAACCCAGCGGTAGTGCGCATGTCGTGCCTGAAGATAACCTTCCAGCAGGCCCCGCCGAGGCATACCAAAGCTATCCCCATCAAATGGGGGCGGCGGACATGGGATTTGATGAGAACGGCGCCAGCATCCCCTCGGCGCCTCCGCCCCGCCCTGGGGAGCAGAGCCCCTCCAAGCGGATCCGCCCGCAGAGGAGAACTGCCGCAAGCGCGCAGGCGCCGCAGGCGGGAACTGCTGAGTCGCCTCGTGAGCCGTCGCTCGAGCTCGGGGGCCCACTGCCGATGCCCCCTGCTCCCATGGAGGCCAAACCGGCCTTGGCTGACGATGCCAGCAATGAGGAGAGGCCAGGTCACGTGGAATCTCAGAGCATCCCAAGAACACATGCCCCGGACCCCCCTGCCCCCCCTGGGCCTTCCCTCCCGCCACTTCCCGCCTCTGACACGGGCTTGTACAAGAGGCGCCGCCCGGCAAGAAACGCGGACCCAAAGGGCCCTCTGAACACCTCAGGGGAGCTCGCGGCCTCGCAGCGGCTGCGTGGGGATGAGGACCGCAAGGTAGGCGCTTCCCGTCAGCCCTTGAATCAGGTGGTTGTGGAGGGGGGTGCTGCCAGTGCAGCACAGGCAAAGGGTGGCCCCGAAGCCGGCCAGTCCAGCTCACACCAGGCGGGTGTGAAGGGGGGTGACACCCTCCAGATTTTCGAAAGCGGTCAGTCAGGGGAAGCTGGAGGTGGAGGGCTGTCCGGGAGGTTGTCCGTTGACGATGCGGCATACCTTCGGAAAGCGACCATGGCAACGGTGGCAAGTGGCAAGGAAGATGAGAGGACGGGTGAGGTAGCGAGTGCGGTGGAGGGCCGCAGCAAGGTGGGGGAGGCAGACGCTCGTTCTGGCAACAGGCTACCCGGGGGAGGGGGGGCCGAGGGCGGGCTCGTGCGAAGCTCGCTGGAGGATGATGACGCGGAGATAGCGCTGAGAGCATACAAGGACGCTGCGACCATGGAGGCACGTTTGGCGGAGGCGGAGGAGGAAGAGACTCTGAAGGCTGCCAGCGATGCAATGGAGCTTGAGGCACAGCAGCAGCGGCAAGCCGAGGAAGAGAGGGCCCTGTACCTGCCAGAGGAGCCGGAGGAAGACGACGAGGTGCTGAGAGCTTCCGTTACAACGAGCCCAAAGGAACCGGAAGAAGTTCTCGAAGGGTCTGCAGAAGGAGATCCAGCCAGGCTCCAGCTGGCAGTAGTGGGGAGCGGCAGCCCAACGGGGCAAGACAAAGGGTGGAGCAGCTCCTTGGAGGTTGGATTGAGGGAGCAGCTGCAAGTGGTTGAGGCACTGCCAACACCCCAGTTTGAGGACAATGTCTGGCAGGCTCAGGAAGACACCATGTCATTGGAGGAGCAGCTGGTAGCGATGTCAGGGGCAGCAGCGGAGGTGGAGGTGGAGATTCAGGAGGCAGAACTGCACTACGAGAAGTGCCAGACAGAGGCAGAGGAGGCCAAACTCCGCATCCAGTCAATGGGTGCCGCGCGTGAGACCGCGATGACGCAGCTGAAACTCGTGGAGCTGGAGCAGAACCGCAACGCGCAGCTGTTGGAGGATGACGCGCGCCGCGTACGCCGCTGCCCCAGCTCGCTCAACTCGGCCTCGGCCCCTTGTGTGTCTGCAGTTGACCCTCCACGGCTTGCCACCGCACTGGGCACAATCTCCCGGTTCATTTGATCATCCACGGCACAGGGAGGTGGGCTGTTGGGCCGCGCATGGAGCACAAACGATTCGAAGCAGCACAAAACTAGGCATCCGCATACATTCAAATGATATCTGGTGTCAACGGTTGTCAAGAAATCAGCAGCATCTACGGTTGTGACCCCAGGCTGAGCGCGCACATCAGATTTTCATGGCAGTTTGGTAGCTAGTCTCGTCAAGGATTTTTGCAAAGGACGAGGCGGATGCACGGTACTTGGCATTGGTGAGGTCAGAGATGCGCTCGCAGTGATATCGTCATTGTGTAGCTGCCATCATCCTCAAAGAATGACCACGGGTCATCGGCGCGCTGGTCTGCTTTTGTAAGACCATTAGTTTCACGGCGGCTTATCATCCCTGAAGACCACGCTGTGGTCACGCGGTGGCGTTTATCATCCTTTGTAAGACCATTACCACGGCGGCGACATCATCCCTGGGCACCATCGTGGCCCACGGCGGCGCCATCATCCTTATAAGACCATCGGCTCACGGCGGGCGCCATCATCCTTGTAAGACCATTGCACCACGCGGTCTGATCATCCTTCTGGGAAGACCATTGGCTCACTTTTTTCGCGCTTATCATCCTTTGTAAGACCATTGTCCATGCTGACATCATCTTGTAAAGAGATCCACTCCACGGCGGCTTACATCATCCTTTGTGGGACCATCTCACGGCGGCGCCATCATCCTTTGTAAGACCATTGGCCCACGGCGGCGCCATCATCCTTTGTAAGACCATTGGCTCACGGCGGCGCCATCATGCCAATTACACTTCCGAAAAATGCCCCCACCACACACTTTTCAAGACGAAGCACAGACTGTTTCAGTCGCCTGCAGGCCCACCTACTGATGCCTCAGCAATAGTGCGTGCTGTGTGCTGCTTCAAGCGCTGGCGCGCCCCCTGTTGCCGCCGCACGAGCAGTGCTGTGCAGCGACCGTTCCTTCACCTCACATTGCAACCCCCGCTGCAGCCTCAGGTCGCTCATTGGGACGGGGCCCTGCGCGGTGGGGGAGGGGCGCCGTGCAGCTGGCGCGCATGGCGGATGCGGCGGAACAGGTCAGCCACGAGGCGGACACTGCGCTGGCCCGTGCAGCAGATGCTGCAACGCAGGCCTCTGAACGTTGGGGGGAAGCGCAAGCGGCGCTGAAGCAGGTGGAAGGTCCACACGTGACAAGGCCGGCGCGTGCGAGCGGTGGCGGAACAGCGGGGGACACGTGGGGGCTGGAGGCCATGCAGCGGTCACAGCAGCTGGCCTCCACACTAAGCGAGCTCAGCCGGATCGCCGCGAGAGCTGAGCAAAGCTTCGAGGCGTGCCAGCGCGCTGCAGCAGAGAAGGCGGCACTCGCGAAGCAGCGCAAGCAGATGATGCGGGAGGCACGGCTGCGGGCCGGAGCCATGCAGGTGTGCCATGCGTTTGCGCCCAGCCGGAGGAGCCCTGAGACACGGGGCTCGCGCGTGTCTTCAGCATGCAAGAGCTTGTGCCCTTCAGGCGTCACGTCTCAAACGTGTCGGGTATCTCGGTGCCAAGTGCCAGACATGCGGTCGTGAGCCGCAATGCTTCCAACTTCCGGGGTGAACGCGGCGGCGATGCCAAAAGCTGTGTCCCTCTGAAAGCGCAAGGAGAAGAAGCTGATCGTGAGCCACCCCAGCTTGCGCGAGCCCTCATGGCGTGCGTGAGCACAAGTTGCTTTGCCCTGCTCGGCCCGGCCTGGCCATTGGCTGATGGGTGTTTTGGGGGAGGGAGGGCTGGGGCTGGGAGAGCTGCGAGCAGACAGAGGCGCGCAAGGCGGCGGCAGCGCGGGACAAGCTGGTGGTGGCGGCGGAGCGCCAGCTGGCGGACGCGCAGAAAGACCTTGCGGCGGCCCACGGAGGAGCAAAGTCCACGCAGCAGCAGATAGCGGCGGCGGCAGTGCACTGCGAGAGGCTGGCCGCGGTGTCGACGCAACGGCGCGGGGCATGCGTCGCCCTGCGCTCGGCGTGCAGCGCGGCAGTGGCGAAAACGGAGTCCGCGTCGGAGGAGGTGCTCGCGCTGGCGCAGTCGGAGCTGGCAGCGGCGGCGCTGGAGGTGAGCAAGGACGCGAGCCAGAGCCAGGTGGCCGCCATGGCAGCCGAGGGCGAGGTGCGTCACAAGCATCGCCGATGCGGAGCCTCGCCCACGCCTCTCACGTGCTGCTGACGTGACTCATGGAGTCGCCTGTGAAAGTGGTCTCGAATGAGAAGCAGTATTAAGTGTGGTGTGTATGCTTCTCCCCGGACCGACTCCTTTGGCACCCCGTAGCCACAGAAGACCGGCTGCACTATGTACCCACGCTGGGAATCAAAGGATGCAGCACACACTTTGGGACACTCATCCGGATTCTCCGGAGCTTCCTAGCGAAGAATGGGACCCCCTAAGCCTCACTGAGCCACCCGAGCCCCTCTGCATCCGCACCGCCGGCGCACTGCTGGCGTGTGCCTGAAGCCGGCTCATCCCTGCCCCTCGAGCTGCGCGAGCTATATCTCCACCACCAAGCTCACGCATAGGACCGCCCCTCTGCTCCCTGAGCCCAACTGGACCACCTGAGCCCCTCTGCGACTGCCCTGCCGGCACATTGCTGCTGTGTCTCTGAAGCCGGCTCACCTCTGCCACTCGAGCCACCTCTTCACCACCAAGCCCACATTCGGTACCACCCCGCTGCCCCTACACGCCCCAGAGCCTGGCCTCAAGAGAGCTTGCCCACCCACGCCACGGCCAGAATCCCCAAGGGCTGTCCCAAGGGGCTGAGAATAATAAACATGTGGTGTGTTGTCGTTCAAATCCTTGAGCCACCCATCTGCCCTTCCCCGCTCCCCCCGTCGGTGTGACCAAGGCTAGGGCGGGGCATTCGAGCAGTCTGTTTCTTTTGCTCTTCACATCTCATTGCCATGTAACAGAGATCACTAGGCACACTGCTCTGTGCCAGGCTCATTGTAGTAAGTCGTCAAGGGTTTAAACTTCCACAGTAACGTTAAAATGTGGGGTAAATTTTTTTGCAGTGTGCCGCACTAAGAATTTCTCCGCGAGGAAAAATTTCTTGTGAAGTTCTTTTGCGAAGGCAAAAGAACAGAGCTGTGGATTCCCACGGGCGGAACTCCTAAATACTGTCGTGTGTAAAGCCTTTAGATCTAACTCAGCTGCTGATTTTGATCTAACGGCTCAGGAAACTCTGATCGATCTACCGGCACAGAAACCTCTAAAATTCCGCAGGCTCCAATTTAACCAGTAGTTGCGGCACTCCTGTCCTGATCAGGCGTTCGGGCTTGTGCGCACAGATGGAGGGATGCGTGATTCGGGGAAGCTGGAGCGTGTGACACAGGTGAATCAAGCGAAGAAGACGGAGCAGCTGGCATACGCGTACATGCAGATTGGGGCGAAGAAGGTGGAGGAGGCAAGAGCAGAATTCAAGAACCTCCTCGACCAGCTCAAGAATGCCAATTACAAGGTGCTTGCTACACGCGAGATGGACGATCAAGCCGCGCGCGCGACGGCAGGAGTGGTATCGGGCTGCTTGCATGGCTTGGAGTTTCCCTGCATCTTCCGAGCTGCCACGCTGTGAATACTTGAATCAAGGCACCCTGGACTTCACCGCTGTCACACAAATCAGAGACGTGGCAAATCACGGCGCGCTCGCAGGGGGCAGCAGAGACCAGCCAGCTGATATCATACGGCAGAGACAGCCGCAAGCAATGCCACAGTGCACTGCGCTGCGCGAGGGAGACGTCTCTACACAAGGGTGTGGATGGTCCAACAAGCAACGCCGTCCACAGCTCTACACAAGGGTGTGGATGGTCCAGCAAGCAATGCCGCAGTGCACTGCGCTGCGCGAGGGAGACGTCTCTACACAAGGGTGTGGATGGTCCAGCAAGCAACGCCGCAGTGCGCTGCGCTGCGCGAGGGAGCCGTCTCTACACAAGGGTGTGGATGGTCCAGCAAGCAATGCCGCAGTGCGCTGCGCTGCGCGAGGGAGACGTCTCTACACAAGGGTGTGGATGGTCCAGCAAGCAACGCCGCAGTGCGCTGCGCTGCGCGAGGGAGCCGTCTCTACACAAGGGTGTGGATGGTCCAGCAAGCAACGCCGTCCACAGCTCTACCCACGTAGGGAGTCTAGAGCATGCGATCTGGTCCGCAGGATCCCGGTCTTGGGTCTCTGAACTGGATGAAACGTTGCACCGAGCCGCGTGATGCTGGAAATGAGTATGACGAAATGTGGTGCTGGGGTTCGGCACAGGGCGCGCGCCTCCAGCTGCAGAGTGAGCAGCAGAACGCGAAGGCGGTGGGAGAGGCCCTGCAGCATGCGCAGCGGCTGCGGGACGCAGACGCGGAGACGTACAAGTGCACCCAGGAGGTGCTGGAGACGCGCCAGCGCATCAAGGCAGACGCTGCCATAGTCTCCAAGCACTGCCGCCAGGTCACCTCCGAAGCACGTGGCAAGGTGGAGCAGATGCGAGTGCGGTACGAGCAGGCTAGCAGCGCCGCCACGGAGGCTGCTTACATTGTGCGCCAGCTGCGGTGTGCTTCTCAACTCACCTTCCTTCTACCCACGCAATAACGCCACCAGCCCGAGTGCGGCCGCAAGTCCGCGCCGATGCTTTTGCCTTCTCGCGCTGTGTGCTTCTTGCATACAGCTTGGTGCCCCACCAGCCCCGAGAACCAGGATGGACGGGATTCCATTGGACTCCGTGACTCGCTCCACGTGGCTCACCGCCTGCCCATTACAAGAGGAAGGCCGGCATGTCATGAGACGGCTGTGTGATTGTGTGATTGTGTGTGTGCAGAATGGACAGTGTGGAGGCTTGCAGCCGGCCGGCCTGGCAAGCCATGATGCAGACGGCAACGGTGATCTCTTGACCTGTCGGATCTGTCAGCCCTTGTGCGGAGCAGCCTAACGCCCGCATGGACCCAGGTCCCCGGGCTTCATAGTGTGGGAGCAGGGGACATATAGTGCACCGTGTTGAAGACATGGATGTCAGCACCGATGACTTTGCACAGGCGCTCGAGGGTGGAGAGAGAACCTGTAGCTATTGCCCATTTGTTCGCGAAGCATAGTGCCGGTTGTGTTTAAGCCGCCCCCTACATATTGGGGAAGCATAGCGTCGGTTGTGTTTAAATTGTCCCCAAGATATTAGGGAAGGTTACCATCAGTTTGTTTAGATTTCCCCCTAGACATTAGGGAAGGTTACCATCAGTTGTCTTTAGATTGTCCCTTACATATTGGGGAAGGTTACCATCGGTTGTGTTTGGATTGTCCCCTAGATATTAGGGAAGGTTACCATGTGTTGTGTTCAGATCGTCCCCTAGTTATGCACGAGGCAAGGGGGAGCCCACGTGGCATGGAGGATACTGGGAACTGGGACTGGGGAAATGGCGCGGAGTGAGGTACTGGGCAGCGCAGAGGACAAGTGCTGAGGCTGTGGGGGCCCTGGGAGGAGCGGGACGTGGCTTACAGGGGACAATGAGCGCAGCTGAGAAGAAGAAGCAGTCCGCGGCGCGAGAGCTGTCGAGCACACAGAACGCGGCAGGTGCGGCGGAGGAGGCATTGGAGGCCGCGGAGGAGCACGAGGCCAGCATGCTGCGTGAGGTGCTGCCAGCTGTGCCCCACTCAAGAAACCAGTGGCGATTGCGGATGCCACCATGTTGTGCTGAATGCTAGTTGGGCGTCTGACGGTGGCATGCCTGACAATGGGTGCAGACCCGGGGTGTGCTATGCGTATGTTGGTGCGGAGCGAGACTATTTTCAGAAGGTCCATTTCTGCAGCTTCCCAGCTGCTGTAGCATGCATCCACTGGGCTGTAGCTTGTCTCGGGTGTGACACTTGCCCACGTGTGGAGATGCGGTTCGCGGTGGATTGTCTGATGGCGATGTGGGGAGCAGATGGATGAGGCGGCAAAAGTCTCCCACGCGGCGCATGCTGCCCTGCGCGGTCCCACTGCTCGCCTGGAGCTTCTGCAACAGGTGCACCCGAGGATTGGCCTGTGGCTCTTCTGGGTAGAGGATCGATGCTCGGGGCCCCTTCCGACGTGACTGGTTCCAGGATACTTTGCTTGCTTATGTTTCGGACCGACGCTTGGCCAGCTTATAGAATACAATAAGGGCTGACTTGCAGAAATCTAATCAATGCTTTTGCTCTGAGCCGACTCGGCGTGCAAGGCCCTGGAGTGTGCGGTGCCGTGAGCTCGGTGAGGCATCCGCGCTGTGTTTGTGGGCAGAGCCCTGCGAATGCTGCTGCTGGCAAGGGAGGCACGGGCAGCCACAGCCGTGGTCAAAGCGGAGATCCTGTGTAGCGCGTATAGCTGTGTTGTAGCCAGGCCTCTCCGATCCCGGTGCCAGAGATTCTTGCCACAGGCGGCCCGCAGGGGCCGTTGCGCTCCAGGCCTGCTCGCATGCGATTGGGCCGCTGGTCTCGGCCACTGATGGCGTCACACTGGGGTTGTTTGGCCCAGAGAGAGGTGGAGGCTTCTCGGCGCGTGGCTGCTGCAGAGCAGTTCCTCATCCAGGCCCAGGTGCGCCCTCGATTCCCGTCCATATGGACCAACGCGTGTTTTTTAAATGATACGTGGAGGCCAGGTGTGCATGGCACTTCTCGGCCGATGATGTATGTGAATTGGGTAGGGTTAGCTCGCTCGGAGTTGGTCCGTCTCTGCATTGCATTCGATTTGTATTACTGCATGGTGCACGCTGTAGTGATGCGTGTGTCGCAGTATCTACCATAACCGCATACGCACGCAGCACTCGCACATGTCCGGTTGCGCTGCGTGCATGGTCCTGAGAGTATAAGCATCTCGTGGGCGGGCCGTACTGTGCAGGTAGACTTGCAAAGTGGGGTGCAGGAGGCTGCGCAGAGGCAGGAGGCCGCGGAGGGGGCGCTGGCGCGTGCGACGGCGAAATGGGAGGGGCAGGCGGCAGTGCTGAAGGCGGCACAGCAGAGGGCGGCCAAGCTGCGAGCCTCGGCGCGAATTTGCGAGGAGCAAGCCACACGCATCCGCAACAGCCTCGCCCTCGAGCATGCGGCGGAGTCCAGGGTGCTCCCCCAGGTGCGGCATCCCTGCCCAACCCTCTTCTTGACCCCTTCTTGCCCCTTCGCTGTTGCTCCCAGTCTTTCTGCCCTGAATCCTGGCACGGTCTATTTCGAACTGACAGCGCTGGGAGCGTGATGCACTGAGCACGGTCGGATGATTGACGGCTTGCTGATGGGGAATTTTGATGGATGCTGGCTTGGTGGGCGCCGCAGGAAGTGCTAGAGCAGGTGCGCTGGCTCATAAACTCGAAGTCTCAGCCGTTGGATGCAGCGAACGTGCGACAGCTTGCAGAAATGCATGGATGGAGCGTGCTGCACACCATGCAGGCTGCAGCTCAGGTGGGTCATCGGGGATGGAGCTCCCCAGATTCGATATCCACAGTGTCGATAGGGTCGCCCTATTTCAAGATACCCTCTGTTCGATTCTTGTTTCCATTCCGGTCTCCGGGATATGAAAACCGCTGAGTTGAAATCCAGCAGCAAACCAGAGGACAGTTGAATGAGAAGACACTCGGACCCATCGGCATGGGCCAGCTGTGTTCTTATTATAAAAGTGCATACTCAGAAATGCCGACTCTCCAAACAGGATTGAGCATTGGGGATAAGGAGATGCAGGCGCCATGTCGCGGTGCTCTTCCCTATGCTGCTCTTTATCGCAGGTTTACAGAGGTCACGGGTGAAGTCTTGCGCGATGACGCAAAGACATAGGATTCGATTCACGAATTATAGCGGGTCCCGAGGACAACTGAAAAGTGGCTTTGTGCGCTTTGCGGCGCTTGGGATGTCATATGCCGGATCCATCCATCCTGAGAACTGCCAGAAAATCTGAAATGATCCCAGCCCCTGTATCATATTCCTGCACCTGTGCTCCCGTCACCATCCAGGCACCACAAGCTGATTCATTACGCCCTCTCGAGTCATGCGTTGCCAGTTTTTTACAGTCCATCGGTGCCTATGTCAGGAGATGTGTCATGCTTTTCTGTGACTATGCGTGTGCACTTGCAGGTATTGTCGGAGGTGCGGCCGCCGCCACCTCCACCCCGATTCTCAAGAGACCAAGGAAATGGTGCTGCAAAGCGGCAAGGTCAAGCAATGAGGGCAGCAGGCAGCCTCCCTCAGCTGCCACCCCCACCGCCGGGAAGAGCGACGGAACCCTTGGAAGAGCGCCTGAAGCGCACCACAGTCAAGGCCAAGCCGAGAGTGTCGCGATTGAAGTCTAGCGCCCAGTTCCTGGCACCGACAGGCTCTGGGGATCCCCAATGCCAAAACTGTGCAAAGTTACAGTTCCGGCGCCTGTGCGCTTCCTGTGTGCGTCAGCATGCTGCGCGCACCTCCGTGTTTCCAGCACACAGGCCGTTGGATGGTTTGCCGCGTAAGGTAAGTCCTTGGATACCCCTCACTGGACTGTCTTGACTTGGTGACGAATCAACGCTGTGTTTGATCACTAATGGACCTTCCCAGTGCCTTGTATCTTGACTCACTCTACATTATATAACCTCGAAGGCTTGGGAGGCAGCTGAGGGGGTGACAATGGAGCCTAGATTGTGCAGCCTCAGTGTTTGGGTGGCTTAGAGTCGTTGCTGCTGAATTAAGTTGTGCTGCGAGCATACTGTAATCTGAAGTGTGCTGTGGCTGGGTGCAGGGGCTACGGCTGTTACAGCCAGAAATGTCACATCTGAGACCTGCATACATTATTGATGAAGTCAATTAAGCAGTAGGTTGAACGGATGTTAGTGGGACATGTTAATGAAGGCAGTGAACAAGGAAAAGGAAAAAAGGAAAAGTAGTCAAAATAAAAAGGAGAAAAGGGTACCAAGATGTTCAATTATGGGTGCACTCTGGTATGCTTCAGTGCTTGCGGTGAGGGATTTTTGCAGCATTGCCCGCTCATCGAGACAGGCCACAGTATATGTTCTGGAAATGGGAATAGTGCACACAGCAGATGTGTACGCTCAGAGTAAATCTTGGAATTGGATAGTGTGGGAGGCAGCTGTAACCCTCCTCACTTGACAGTCATTGTAACTACTTATGATGGGACACATATAAAGCAAGGTTCTATATTATGCTTTATAAGGTCATAGTGAGCTATGTCACTCTTAGGATCTATGTCGGGACTTACAACATATACTTGCAGAAAGAAATAGGGTGTTTTTACATCATCTACCATTGCAGTATTTACTCTAGAAAACTCCATTGTTTCTTTGGCCTTGACCATTACTTATTCACTCAACGTCCTAAGTTAATCCTAGTCAGCATGGCCAAGTCGCATATACCTATCAGTCAGATGCTTCTACTACATTATCATGCAGTATGAGGTGTCACTGTGTCAATGCCACATTGGCCCATTTGACTCTACGTAATACTCCACAGGCTCTTTCCTCGGGGGTCTCGGGCGCCAACGCATTAATACTGTGTGAGGCGCGTATGACACGGGTAAGTCATCCGCACATGCCACTGAATGGTGTTCTAGCACAGATAGTTCGTAGACATACTGAATATGCCTTACGCGTTTTGAAATCTTGGTTAGAACAGTTGGGTCACATATATATCATGGATGTGGTTATAGGCATCCTGCGTCGTATTTGTGGAATTTGACTTGAAGCGGTCTTTGATCATATAAAATGTGAAACATGCTATGGGGAGATTTCCATGCATCTTAATTGCGCTGCAGCGGGCTCTGAGGTGATTGCGGGACATAGGTAGACCAATGGCAGATGTTGACCTGTTACATTTCCGTCAGGAGCGATTTGAGCATTTTTCAGCCAAAAGAATCTACTCTCCGAACTTGGCCATGGGCCACTCGGATACCGTGTCTGCATTGTTGGTTTTAAATATATAGGGATATCTACATCGGGGGTGGACAATTGATTTTAATCCAGATCGGGGGCAGCCATATGATTTAATGATGATCGGGGGACGGGGGTAGACACCTTGTACACCTTGTTGCTTGAACATCCACCCTCCCGCGCCCCGCGTCTCCCCGTACTCATCTTAACACGCCTGGACAGCCGCCCACATCCCTCCCTTGGATTTGCGCTTCAATAAGCTATATTTGAAGAAGTATCATCGTCCGTCGATACAAGAGCACGCAGCATCGAGTATGCATACTACTCGGTACCGTATACATAATACACGATAATTGTGGTTGTGTTGATCGATATGGTTATCATACGCGTGGAATCTCCTCCAAAATCATCCCCGCTATTGGTATTAGTTATCGTATAGACTAGTAGCCGATGGCAACCCCCACTCTCATGCGAGGCTTGTCTTAAGCATTGCCGTCATTCCGCCCCAGCCCCAAAATACATATATTACTAGGCGGATCGATCTCAAAAAGAGATCTCCACTAGGCCATCTGACCGTAGGATCATGTGCGCGACAGTGCTTCGCTTTTTGCGTCCCAACATGCCATGCCATAACGCGTGGGTGGCGTCGCGGTGAATGTACGCGACTGCAGTGGCACTGTCATCGTTAGCGTCTGGCGATCGTGAGATCGGAGGTTCGTCTGTGTCGCCCGTTGGGATTCGCGCTTTGCTGATTAAGTAAGGTAAGTAAGTAAGTAAGTAAGGTAATTTGGCCAGGTTCCAAATCATAAGGAGCAGAGGTCCCATGTTTTAATCTTGGATATCTTTGATAGCACGCGCCCATAGGCGGGGGTTGCCGGGGTGTGGTTCAATACCTCTCCGTGCGTAGCGTATATGTTGGTAGTAATCAATACATATAACATGTTTACTTTCCCGCCATGATCGTTTTTGTTGATTATAGAAATGCATTCTTTCTGGGCAAGATGTTAGCAAATCATGAAATATAAAGTCATCAGTGCAACATGAAAGATGCATGCATGATTGACATCCCAGATGTGGTATATACGGCATATACACTTTCCCGCCATGGCGTGGTGCATGGGGCGTATAACGTATATATATGCGCGAGGTGCGTGTGCGCATGAAAATATCACAGCGTCAGCCATCAGCTTCTACGCCTGCCTAGCATATTTGATTATATTTCTGATGAATTGTAGACGATATCGTTGATGATCAGTATAAAGTACACTTTTCACGCGTAGTTAAAAAGATTCTATAATGTGCCACTTAATATGTGCCATGATATTGCGGGGCGGCCCATGATCATGTTATGGATCGAAGTACACTCAAGATTGACTTGACGTATGCGCGGAGGCTGTAGAACGCACTTTTATCGTACAGATTTTAGACACCGATTGCACTACGCCGCATCCAAGTAATTAGACGCTGATAGCACGCGTAATCGGACCCTCCGCGGTGATAATGCTACAAAGAGTAATATTAGTCCTGGCAGCAATTACCGTACCCACGCCATCAATGGTTGTGTCTCAAACACAGCAACTGGATGTAAACCTTTCTTTGGCGGATACAGTAGACACAGAATCGCCAACCGCAACTACATCTCCAGGGGAAAAGGGTGAGCCGCCGGATACCGTCGCCGATCGTATGCCAGGATACTACAGACATCAATATTTATACGCAGGTGGTAAATTATGCGAGAACTGCACGTATAATGAAACTCGCAGCTCGACCACAACCTGGCATTCGTCATTTATCGAGCTTGAATTAAAACCGTGTGGGTGTTTCATGGTGAGAACCGGCAAAAGCGTTGAGACTTTCAGCCGAATGAAAGCATTACAGTTTTGCATCGCTACTACACCTTTGTCATCCGAGATTCAGTCTGCAACTAAAAATTCCTCGCATGACGAAGCCGGAGAAATGGCGCTGCCTATCGGTGCGTCCCCATTATATATTCCGAAAGGAAATCGTGCTTAACCCCTAAGGGGCGGATGGAATTTCTTGCAAAAAACGGTGTTTTGGGGATTGTAGGCATTGTCGCGTATCGCGGACATCGATGTGCATTCACGTTATCATGTATGCTGTGTATGACCACCATGTAACTTTAAGAGCGCCATAACATGCATCCGTGCACCATATATATTCAGATTTTCGGCATATCCAACCCAGTTTTCATGATTTTGGGACATGTAAAATTTCTCCAATCTCCTATTACAACTTACATTTCGACTTCGTTGGGTGACTATCGTCATGAAAACTTGGGGATTGGTCACATGAACATATTCCCACCCGGTAGCGCACCTGTATACCGGCAAATATACCGACTATGAGCAAAAACGCCCCCCAAAACACCAAAAAAACACCCAAAAAACACTTAATTGTAAATGTTTTCCATACTTAAGGAATGCTTTCCCATACTTAAGCGCAATTGAAGGCGATTGCTTCCTATTTGTGGGGATATATAGCATGTGTCATGCAAACAACCATGCAGGGGACGCTAGTGGACATTGGGCACGCGACATGCCTTCACAACTCCACCCAATTGGGCGGGATCGTCGGGTGTAAGCCTTGATTTCGTATATTTTAAGACAAATTCAAGCTCTAAAAGGCAAGTTTTCAAGAATTGTCGTAATTGAAAATGTTGCTATGTGAGATATATGTCCTATATGGACTACCCATCCCAGTGATTAGTCATTTGCGACATACACACAGGTAGGTGCACGCGCCTTGGAATGCATATTTCGGCAAGCCAAGGGCATGTAGAACCACTTGGATGCACATTCTCACAATCGAATCCGTCCGTATACGGTACAAACCGCCCCTTAGGGGTTAATCATATTTGGGTATGTGAGATTGAAGATACATCGTTATCATATATGTGGTGTGCTCCTGACCGTTGAGAATGTAATACATTTTTATTGAAATATGAAACACCGCATAGTAAGAGCAGTTGGCATTTTTGGGCCCGGCTCATTATAACCACGGTCTACACTATCTGTCGCGACTAGTTTTTTGATATCCGGAGCGAGTGATGCATTGTCACCTCACACATATCGGGTGATCATATATCATTATTCAACACACGCCAACGCACGCACAAAATAGTGCACCGAATTTCTCATTGATTCACCCCAAAATATTCGTCCCCGTCATGCGCCTGATTTGTGCGTGCGTGTACGCGTGTGTGTCAAATATGCCACCAGACCACAGGTATCTCGTGATCTGGAACTGGTGACGTTAGATGTATATGATTATGTTGGGGCCACGCTGTTCCGTGACCCGGGTATTGGTAACTATGCATGCAAGTGTACATCCCAGTCAATATGAGCGCAGACATCTGTACCATCTGCGCAATCTGTGCCATCTATAAATGTGTGTATTTGTACAGGTGAACATAATACCACGTCTACATTGAGCATTCAGCTGTTTTCGATATCTGGCACCAAACTAGATAATGCAATCACGTACAGTAAGCCTGTGGAAGTGATTCTGCCGACTTCTGAGGTGAGGTATACAACTACTTGCACGTCTTGGCAATGACTACGTAGCTCACGTATCATTGATGTGTAGCATACATCGTAGCTAGAGTCACGACATTATACTTGGGGCCAAATGGATCACGATATTACTGAACAGTCTCATCCGTGCACACTTCACTGAGATCTCATTAGAGTTCAACAAATACAATATATACCGTTTTTTCTTGTGTGTAGAATTTGCGTGAGCGAGCGAGTGAGTGAGTGAGTGAGTGAGTGTGAGTGTGAGTGTGGGTGTGGGTGTGAGTGTGAGTGTGAGTGTGAGTGTGTGAGTGTGAGTGTGAGCGTGAGTGTGAGCGTGAGTGTGAGTGTGAGTGTGAGTGTGAGTGTGCGTGTGCGTGTACACATGGGTGGGAGGAGACATAGAAAAAAGAGATAAGAGAAATATACTAGCAATATTTGCTGGAAGGGGTACTGCGGAATTATCTGTGCAGTATTATTCCCCCTCCTGATGACTACTGAATACGGTACATACCGTAGTCGTTATGCATATGCACTTACCTGATGGACTGGCCCATTTTTTGAAATATGGGCCGCTCTCTCAAAAATACTCTCATTTGACGGCACTGACTCAAAACAGGTATTACAGCCCTGCTCTGTTATTAGGCTTGCGGATGAACAAAACTTCGCTGATGATGAGTTGATATATTTTGACTCTGCTCCTCTAGTCATACACCGTAAGGGTGCACGTATGCTAGTGGGGTCGGCCCCTTAGGCAAGGGCCGAAAACTGGTTATGAACAGCCTTGTTCATCAGTGCTTATCCTTGTGCTGAATATGACATGAAAAAATCAGAGTTCACTTTGGAATAATATTTAGTAAGACTCGTGATAAGAATTTGATTAGGTGATGATAGCCCTGGTTGACAGCATAGCGAAATAGAACGAGGCTTTCGGCGGGTGCATACAGTTACTATAATAACTGAAACTAAGCACTTGCCACCCTTGCGACACTCGGGTCTACATATTTGAAATAATATGATTGAGTCGCTGTGAAAAAAGCTTTGTGCGTGTGCGTGTGCGTGTGCGTGTGCGTGTGTGTCTTCTTATCCTCAGACCAATTTCTTTGACAGCTACTTTCGGAACTAACAGAACGCTACAAAAAACAATCGTAAACTAACGATGTACACACTGCATGGAGATCATACAAGGATTCAGCACACATTTTGGGACATTTAGTGGAAACTGATATGTGCGTCACATCAATCATATACCCCAAGCATCACTGATGCACCGAATATGTGTTTGTGCATGCGTGCCTGTGTGTGCATGTATGTGTGTGTGTGCCTGTGGGTGGTACACACACGATATATCAAAGATTCAGAGGCATGTAGCCCAGGGTGCATATGATTGTAGCAGTATGCTTAGTCTCAGCCCGATGAGTTAAAGCACCGTAAATCGATTTCGATGATAGTCGCGCAATCGATGACAAAATGATTGATTCCATTAAGAATTCTATCAGTGTCGTGATGAGGGTAGCGGCTTGGCTTTCTTTGATAAACGACCTGCTATGGCACTGGTCCTGATTTGATTCCTGGTGTTGTGTAATGCTGCCACGAGTTTATCTTAAGCATCACATAAATGGCATATCCAAGCAGCATATTTGTGTTTGCCGAACATAATTGGATAAACTCAGCAGTTATTTTCTTGTAGTATTGTTCAAGCCAGGGGACAACTTATTTTGCTTTGCTGCTGATCGCATCTGCTGGGATGCTGAGAGATACTCCATCGAGCTATGCGCGCGCACGACACTACTGTATAGTTCATCATCTAGCTAATAGAATAGCTCTGACAGGATGCAGAACTATGCATTGTTGTATGATTATATGCTATTACTACAAATTGTGTATACGTGGACATACTGTCCTTTGCTTATCACGTTTATAACTGTACATACTAAACGTGCGTTGGTGCCTGTGGTGGGGTTGATTGTGTGGCTACTGGCATTCCTGTGTATGACAGGCATTAGTTAACCGTGCGAAAATGAATGCGCCACCAGCTGAGTGCCAGGCGAGTTTAGCATCATCTGTTGCCTTTCAAAATACATCTTGGCAGTTGGTGGTAATTGATGCAAGCGAATTTGAAGCTTACCGATGCTTAAAGGCTTCAGCCACAGATCGGGACCTTGACTCTGACACTGACTCGGACTCGGACTCGGACATGGACACGGACTCAGACACTGACTCGGACAGCAGCTCGCCCTATATACACGACACAATCGCCTATGAAGACTCGGATGCAAACACAAGACTTATTTACGAGCCTGTGAGTAGAAAGGGCTCCAAATTGGCCAGTAAATCTCCTCATTCGAGCTTCGCTAAATCAATATCAACTTCAGCTGATTATCGGAGAACTCGGAATCAACCCAGCAGCCCCAGCAGCAGTAATGATAGCATTCTGCTTGGCAAATGCTCCTTGACATATCTTAATGAAACTCTGTCAACTGCGGCGTGTTTGTGTGATGACAGTTGTGCTGACGTTGATCAGAGAACTTGCAGCCTTGAAACTAATCCATCGTGGGATGCAGTTACGTTGCATTTTGATAGCGATCGACCAAATGCTAGTCTACGCATTGCGCTTGATCGGATACTGGTGACGTCTCAGCATGTTTACAACGTGAAAGAACGCGGCCATGTGGCCTGTCATTCAGGCAGCACTGTTCATTACCCAGCAGGTGGGCCAGGTCTTCTGCGACGATTTACTCAACCTGACGGATCCTTAATCACGTATGGCATTGTGGACAAGGTATTACAGTGTGAAGAGGCATGCAATATGGTTGCATACTGCACAGCTTTCCATCTAAATTTCCAAAATGGTGAATGCCACCTGGCAAATTGTCCATCTCTGGAAACCGTTTTATATAAGCAAGATGAAGACACATTAGAGACTTTTTACAACCAGGAGCGAATGAATAATTGCCCATCAGAGACCACACCGGATACAGAACCCTGCGGAAGCAAAATTCATGAATCTCCTTCATCTGCAAGTACGCAAGCGCCGTCTTTGAACACACCCAAAGAGGGTAACACTGCTGAGAATGGCACAGTTGAGGAGGAAATGCCACCATCTGTTGGCGCCGAGCTTCCAACAAAAAGTCCAACAGTAATTGTTGATGATGATGAGGCGGCTTTTGTAGACGATCCTGCATCTTCGTCTACTAATGACGAATCGACAGGTACGCATATGTGTAATGTAGACCGCGAAGTATCGCAATAAATCAGAATACGTGCGATACAATCATGGTGATACCGTTGATCCAAACACAATTTCAGTGCGCGGACCGAGCAGTCACAGCGGCGCTCTCAGGTGGCTGGTTGAGGCTTAGGGGGCTTCTCCACTTGTCTTACTAGGCGCTGTCGATCTCAAAAAGTGATCTCCACTAGGCCATCTGACCGCAGGATCATGTGCGCGACAGTGCTTCGCTTTTTGCTTCCCAACATGCCATGCCATAACGCGTGGGTGGCGTCGTGGGAAATGTACGCGAATGCAGTGGCACGGTCATCGTTAGCATCTGGCGATCGTGAGATCGAAAAATCGACTGTATCGACCGTTGGTATTTGAATTTTGCTGCTGCTGAATTTTCATCTCTGTATGCGTTCCTCATACATAGCAAATAAACAACAAAACGAACGGAGATGGTCACCAAAATGACTCACATCTAAATTCATAACACGTACAGCGAACGGAGATGATACATAGCGAATGGTTCCAAATCATAAGGAGCAGAGGTTCCGGAAAGTCGGGATAAGTGTCCCGAAGTACGTAATGAATCCTTTGATCCCGGATAATAATGATGGGTCATATCGGAGTTAGCATCCTGTGGCTATTCGGGAATTGGTCCGAGGATTTGCATAGACGTTGACGCAGAATCTATAGTAGCACACACCCAGAAGCATATATGAACTTGTGCCATAGAAAATATCGTTGACGAGACATCCACCACATAGGGGGCACACATGTACGTATTATACAACACATAGTTATACAGAGAGAGTATATGACCTGTCATGCCATGCATGGGAACACAACATACGAACGAAGCAGGGGCACCCACTGAAACTTTAATCCAGGAAGACATGCAGACAGTATCATCAAAAGCACATCATTCAAATCTGGTATTTTCATGAATGAAAGATGTCAGAAGTGCATTGACTATATCGCACGTGCCCGATTATGCAGATATACTGTACGCTAAATGGCGCATGTGGAAATAGAATTGCATCATAGAGGTGCAGGGTAAGAATAAACAGCAAGATGGGATTAGGGGGGGCGAACATTGTTCCGGGGGGGGAGGCCCCAATTCCGGATACCGTCTTGGTAGGCGGGGGGGTTCAACCCCCTAGGCGTTAAAGCGTGTTGCTAGGGAGGGGGTCCCCCCCTAGGAACACAACACAAGGGAACTCTTAGGGGGGTAAACTGCTAGGGGGGTGGGTTAGCCCCCCTAGACGTTACGATGTGCTGCTAGGGGGGGCAAAGTCCCGGAATTGGGGTCTCTCTCCCATGCCCCCTTACTGGGAAAATCCGCACCCAAGGATTACTGGGCAGTAGCTACAAAGTAGCAGCGTGTTTCGTAAGCATTTCCTTTCGATTCAGGATCCAACCATCAGCATATGTTGTGTATATGTGTTATTCGTCAAACAAGCTCAATCAAGAAGACAACTCATGGATGGTGGATGTGGTATGATGTCGCACACACACCCAACAGGTACGGAATCGCGACCCGAAGATATTATTTTTGACAATATAATCAATGCTTCTGGAGGAAATATACTGAAAGAGTTAGTGGAATCAGAAACTGGTTTTCTAACACATATGCTCCGAAATATGGTGGTCATCGTGGCACTCATGACGATCATCATACTTTTCCAGCAATGTGTGATTGTATATTTGATACATTCATGCCGGATGCACCATCGGCCAGCGCAGTACGAGAGCCACAGGTGTGCCATTATATATATATATACCATCTTCATAAACATGTTCCGATATATTTGCACATCATCAGATAAATTTTGGGTTTCTAATATCTGCCAATTGGATCTCAGTTGCACGTGTAGTGATTGATGGCTGTTCACAGCAGTCAAATTAACCATGAAGTCGTTATTTGCTATGTTTAAGATATGATATAGTAAGTTTCAGTTTATACAAGAGAACCACAAGTTAAAACTCTATGCTATAATTATAAACATCAGAATTATTTGTTTTGGCATAGCTCAGACTAGTTTCGTTCCCTGCCTGGAACTCGTCAGTGAGAAATAATAAATCACTGTGGGGGGCCGGTTACCACATATAGTTCTACTAATTAAATCAAATCAAGTCAAAGATACTCAACATGCATGCAAATACTAAAGTCTCCTACACGGCATTCCCTTCCAGCGCCCTAGCAGTCGTCAAACCATCGAAACAAAGTAGTTTATCGTTCCAGCACTGTCAGTTGTCGTGTCTATTAACATTTATTTGTCGCGTGATCACGTTGCAATACTTTTGTTCAATTTGAACATAATATGTATTTATTAGTATCTTAACTTAGACATAACAAACCGAGGGCGCGGGCTACGACGATCACACACCCATGAAGGTGGCACACCTTCTACAGCATCTATGCAAGCCCTGTCTAGTTCTTCATTCGCAGTTCGGATAACATATCCCAAGTCATCACATAGCAGAGATCTTCATAATCCTAGCTTACTTCAATTCATACTAGTGAGTAGTAGTTTTAACGTGCTACCAACCACAATTCATGGCACAGGTCATATGATCTAACTATGAACCTCCTGTGTGCCTGCCGCCTCTGTGGAACGTCGTCGATCGTGCGTGCTTTCGCTTCTCCCAAGTCAACCTCCTTGAAAACTGCCGGCTCCACAGCATCCTCAGTCAAACTCGAGAAATTTCCAGACAAACGTAGCATACTTACTTCCTCTTTGAGCTCCATTCCCTTCGTCACCTCGCCGCAGCTCATCTCGTTGACGCCAGCCGTCAC
Source organism: Cymbomonas tetramitiformis (assembly GCA_001247695.2). NCBI lineage: Eukaryota > Viridiplantae > Chlorophyta > Pyramimonadophyceae > Pyramimonadales > Pyramimonadaceae > Cymbomonas > Cymbomonas tetramitiformis. The sequence continues at coordinate 52,937 of LGRX02028290.1, forward strand.
GTCAAGGGAAGCCGGGAATTGCCAGCGGTGAAGCGGAAAAAATAGACCAACAAAAAATCACAAGTAGGTAAACGCCACGAATTAATTACCTGCAGGTAGAATAACAACACCTCAGTAATTTCAGTAGCACACCGTGCTTCACCACCGGCTTGCTCCCGAGATTGCAGAGGTAGACGGCGCTCGTGCCCTTGACGCCCTCGACGCACCACTCCATACCACCAAAACCAGTCGTCGACCCCAAGTCTCCCAAGCACCAGCGTCGTCGTCGTCCCACCAGCCATAGTAAAAAATGCGTCGCGTTCGTCACGTCGTCTAGACAGTCGAAAGAACGAACGCGCGACACCGCCCACGCGAGCGGCAACCCTAACTACTATCCCCCAGCAAACAAGGGCCTGCGCGGCCTCAAAGCATCGTCAAGCAGAGTAAACATTAACCAGCAAAGCCAATCATGTCGCAAGGTACACATAACTTCAAATTCCTCTGTGCGTAAATACTCTCCTCGGTCCGCCCGGCGTGCCACGCTCCCTTCGATTGCTACCCCCAATTCCAACTGTAATCTCCAAAAGCACACAAGGTCTTTCCAATCACAGCAACGTGAGAGGTACCTCTTTCGAGCCCCTTCTCCTCAATACTCAGCACCGCGTCGACTGCCTCGAAATAGCAGCGCGTAGAATACTGGTGAACAAAGCCCTGTCTAGTTCTTCATTCGCAGTTCGGATAACATATCCCAAGTCATCACATAGCAGAGATCTTCATAATCCTAGCTTACTTCAATTCATACTAGTGAGTAGTAGTTTTAACGTGCTACCAACCACAATTCATGGCACAGGTCATATGATCTAACTATGAACCTCCTGTGTGCCTGCCGCCTCTGTGGAACGTCGTCGATCGTGCGTGCTTTCGCTTCTCCCAAGTCAACCTCCTTGAAAACTGCCGGCTCCACAGCATCCTCAGTCAAACTCGAGAAATTTCCAGACAAACGTATTGGTACGTAGCATGCCATGGGTGCTGTGAGCTGAAAGGATAACGCCTGCCCTGACGCTGGAGAAAGGCACACGATGTCCCCCAGCCAGCAGTGATGTCAGCCTAAGCCAAGCTCTTTGACTTAGCCTGTGTTGGTCCCGACAACAAATTTAGTTTTTTCTGTCCCAGCTGCAACAGCTGCCGGGCAACGTATCATTATTCGGCAAAATCATTGTCCACTCCTCAGGTCGCCGATGGGTGTCATCTCTGCCTCCATACTGCATCCCTCGAGTGCTTCCTGCACTCTATAAGAGCCCACACCGCTGTCGTGTGCTTCACAAAAGTGGAAGCACATTTGTGAATAATCAAGCCAGTTACAGTGATTGGAATAACCACCAGAGTACTATGCGCACATGCTCATCGAACACGTGATCTCGGTTGATCCGAATACTTGAATGGCGTCGTATCGTTTGGAAGTCTGGATTGTGGACCGTATATGATTGTGCATTGCATTGCTTTACAATGAAGACTGTATGCAGGGGCCAATTTTACATGGTCGTTGCGGGGACAAGTGATCCACAGCGTTGCACCCTTGCATACGCTGCTCAAAACCCTGGAAAATGACGAGCAAAATTATCCAGATTTTATACTAAAACTTTATTTAGGCCTGAGCCTATCGTGTTCTGACTCAGAATAAGCTCGGAGCGTATTTGTTACGTTTAGTTTGCATACTGCCAGAATTTGGAGACTGAAAAGGCTTCGCCGGATCCTCCGGAAGATCAAGATTGTGAAGAGCAATTATAGGCGCAAGAAGCCGGGCATTGGTCCGAAGAAACTTGCAGCTTGCACGTTGCTTGTATGAGAGGTGGATAGTTCTGATGAGAACGGTCTACTCTGTTGAACTGAGTGTCCTTTGGTCGCGTTCAGTGGTTGCTTCAGAAAGGCCAATATCGATCACGGCCAAGAAGCAGGCTTGATTGTCCCAGACTATGTGAGTGTGTGGTGGCATGCTATGAGGGAGCATGGCGTTCTTCGGGAAGGACCATCAGATGGAGGCTGGAACTGGATTCGCAAAGACCAACCAGTTTGCCGAGAGAGAGAGAGATCACACTGTCATATTTCCAATGACGAGATAGCCTTGCCAACTTTCTGTGGTGTGACCCTCACCCGGAAAGGGGATTATTCTGAACAAGCTGCATGGGGGCGCTAAGGCACTCTTGTGGTGCCACCTTAAGGCTGACATGCAACACGTGCCATTCACTCACACATGTTGTATTTGATCACTGGCTGAGGAACACTCATGTTTAAGGAGGCAGGCTTACAGCTGGATCTGTATGTGTTCGGGAAGTAACTCTTTCCGCAAGGGTCTTTGGTGATGCTCGGGACCTATTACACAAAAGTCTGGATTTCTATATCGCAAGATATTATCGACAATACTAAACTTTGCAGACCGTGATTACTTTCAAGGTATACGTATAATCTCTAATGCAAGGGTGATTTGGGGCAAAGCTTACCCAAAAGCTGTCACTTGACAAACAGGTCCCCCAAAAGCAATCTAGGCACATCAGTGCCACTTCAGGGATTGAAATGACCAAGATATGGAAACGCGTTGCGGTTGTTACCGCTCAGTTGCCTCCCATGCTTAAGCATAATTAGAGGCATATTCAAATCGCCTATATATCTCGCAAATTTCAGTTCAGCAAGTTTTGCCGCAAATCTTCCTCGCGTAAGACATACCTTGATTTGATCCCTGAAGTGTGCAATGTTTTTGGAGTGTTTTGTGCGACCTATTATTTTAGGGATAAGTTTGCAGTGGGCGTATACATTTCATTTAAATCCGGATTGGGCGTAGACATTTCATTTTAATCCTGGATATTGTGCGCAGGCACTTCATATATCCCTAGATAGATTGGGTGTACGTAGACAATTCATCTCATTTAAATCCTAGATTGGGTGTAGACATCTCATTTCAATCCTAGATTGGGCGTAGACATCTCATCTTAATCCTAGATTGGGCGTGGACATCTCATTTTAATCCTAGCAAGATTGGACGTGGACATTCCATTTTACCCCTAGATCCATTTTAGCATGCCTTGACGCTTTGATGCCTTGACGGCATTACATTCTACAATCATAATATTGCACGTGAACATTCTTATGTAAATCCAACCGTTAGATATCAACATCTGATGACCACAATGAACATATCTACCGGCTGGATTTGCGAAACAATGTTTTTGAAGCCACAAACAACAGAAAAACATCGATTACGAACAGCTTTTCGCTAGTCATCGCATACAAAAACATTATTTCGCAAATCCAACCGCTAGATATATTGCTTGTCGTCAGATGTTGATATCTAACGGTTGAATTTGCGAAATAATGCTTTTTTAGCTACAACCAACAACAAAAATACCCGAACCCCTACGCTCAATCCATTTTACACATCTGCCGAGGTTACGGGGTAATTTTTTTGAAAATTCTAATTTGTTTTTGGCAAATCTCTCAAAATGATACCTTCGGAGCATACGCTTGTGGGCCGGTTTTGCATGCACGAAATGCCTTTGTATTCATGGATGTTTTTGGGGGGGGGTCGGGGGTTGCGGGTAAACTTTGTGATATTACGTGGCTCGTTCTTATGCGTTTCCTTACAAGCACAAGTTGTGGAATTGGTATGTAGAACACCACTGTATTCATACATTTTTTTATCAGAGGCTTTAAGAGTATACGTCAAAGATAATAACTTTTCATCAAACACACCACAAGTACACGTGAAACCTTTCAGAGCAAATTTCTAATAACATAGTTACCGTTCGATCACTCAGTTTGGCAATTTTTGCACCTCAATACTAAGGCAGTGTAACTGTCTCTTCTCGACTCATGCAAAACATTCCTTAGGCGATTCTTACACCTCAATACTAACGCAGTGTAACTGCACCTTCTCGACTCGCGTAAGACTTTCCCATCGGTGTTCTCGATCACTACAAGCTGCTATGAGTAATTACCTCTGAGTGCCATTCTCGTGCTGCGGCAAAAACTGTGTCCTACAGTTCTCCATCCTTAGGGACCTTCCCGCTTACACTTGGCATCATTCCACGTTGCTCATTCACGGAACGTTAACGCGCCAGACTTCCGCAGTAGCTCGGCAGTCAACTCCACATCGGGGTGCACTTGGATGTCGGTAGGCTTTGGAGCAATCTGAACATAGTTGGGCATCACCCGGGTGCAGCAAGCATGTGACACGCAGAACTGGAACTTGCTCTCATGCCATGCACCATTTACCTGCCTTTTCCGCTGCACCACCACCCTTGGTGCGTCGGCTTCCAACACAGGTTGCTTCACAGGTTTGCCTTCATCCTTGGTTTGTGTCTTCTGTGTGGCACACCCTTGACCGACGTTCAAGGCGGCAGCACATGACGCCTGACGACCCGAACCAGGCACCAACATCCACTCACCCTGTTTCAGTCCAGTACCACCCGCACCCACCTCCGACGTACGAGGAGTGATCTTCACCTTCTCAAGTTCCTTCAGAATGTAATCCACTTCCTGGACGGTGAACCCAGCTTGGACGTAAAAGGCGTGCCCCGGAGAGAACTCCGCTTCCTTCAGCACAAAACATATATGCACGCACCAGTGCACCGCGCTGCTACGGCCATGCCTGCCCATCAAGTTCGTCCATGCCTTGCAGCTGCAAGAAACGCGTTGCTTTCGGACTTGGGACGCCCCTCTCTCTCCGAAGTGGATGTCCCGGGCAGCATCCAGGTACCCGAAGACCACCGTCTGCGAACTGCCTCCCTCCACCGCAACCGTGAAGGCCCTGTCCAAGACCCCGTTCACCACGTTGAACCTGGTCAGGCGTGGAGTGGGTGCTCCCACTTGCAGCACCTTCAGCTTTGTCTCTCCCAGAAAAAGCTCGGCTAGCATCTTTGCCTGGCCTTTGGTGATTTTCAACCGGTAGGCAACCTCCGCCTGAGTGCCAACCGACATACGTGAGCCCAACCGGTCCGTCGAGTGAATGTGTGCCTCCATCAAGTACTCCACCACCAACGTCTTGTCAACCCGGGAAGAAAGCTGCCACGACCGATCAGCGGTGGGGGTGTTGCGATCAGGATCGACTGACCACTCCCACGCACCGCTTTCCGGAATGCGACGAGCCATCCGAATGCAGGGCTCCGCGTCGGTCAAGTCCACGGTCAAGCGCCTCTTCTTCGGAAACGAGCGCCGTGTGTCCGGTCGATGGTTGCGATGCTCCGAGGTGTCCGGAGTTTTCTCCAAGTAAGTTTCAGAGAACTCCTGCAGAACATCATAGCTGAAGTGACGTCCCCGACGAGCCGCTTGACACTCCTCGCGACGTTCTTGGTAGAGAGCTCCGGTACGCCCGTGTTCCCTAGCCTCATGACCACCAGCCAACATGAATTCCAACCTCCAAGATTGTTGGATGAAGCTGACAATAGTCACCGAGAAGAACTCGGACATGCTTGGTCACGATTTCTCCGAATACCTTTTTGTCACGTCCAATCAAAGGCTCGGCCGGGTTTGCACCTTTATTCTTGAAGAAGTGCATGTAGCGCTGGGCTTCACGCTCGTAGAAGGCAAGGAACTGGGTCAAGTTGTCTTCCACGTCCTTTCGTGACTGTTGCTCGATGAAAGTCACCAGGGCTTTACGACTATCCATGACCTGCTCATTCCCCTATATCGTTAGTGGCGAAGGGTTTAAAAGGGGGTTGGGGATAGTTTTAGGGCGTTACATTACCTTTCGAGGGGATAAAGCGTGTAGCCAGGTGTAGGTTAAGTTGATGAATTGCTCTTCCTCGAAATCGTCGGTTAGCCACTTGCAATGCACACCAACTGCCTTGGCCACATGAAGCTCGCAATCCTTCTCGATGCATTCGCCCTCTTCGTTCGTGATCCGAACCCCGCGACGTTCCTTCTCAGGAAGATGTTTGTTGAAGTGCAAGCCGTGCTCCAGCCCACCCGCCTCCTCCGCTGTCCCGCACCAACATGAACGGACGAAACTCCGGTTTCCCTCCGTTGAACTCTTTTTGGCACGCGTGCTTGTCCAGGAATTTCCCCGAGACGTCTTCCTGGTGCCTCACGGAAATTACATGGTCACAACCAGCCCATATCTTTGCTTCGTCCTCCCCTCTTTCTCCACCGGGTAAAGGGAAGGTAGCCAACTTCAGTATACCGATGCCGTGGATCACCGTGCACATCTGTCGAAGACATTTATTCTCTCTCAGAATAATTTGAGTAACAACGTGTTATTTCGAAACTTGGAGGTGAAAACAAACCATACCTGCTCAACTGCTGAACTCTTCACACAACTATGCCCCGCATCGGAGTAACATGCCGCGGTGTTGAAGGGAGGTTTGCCGATACGCCGGTCCATCAGCAACATGATTTCAGCCGGACACCATGGAATGTCCAAAGGAGACATGAAGAACTTGATGGGATGGCGGTCGAAGTGGAAGACTCTCAAGTTCTTCTTCTTCAACATGCGATCCAGTTCTCCCCACTCGATGTCCGCATCCTTCTGCATGGGGCGCTTCCCGGTGTTCGCCTTGGCTTTAAGGACTTCCTCTTTGATTGCGCGTTGGTCTTGAACCTCCCTCGCAACCTTGAAGACATCTTCCAGGGACCCTTCGTCGGACGAAAGCATTTTTTGGAAGGCTTCCATTGTCGCGGCAACTTTCAGTTTTTCTCCACTAGCGTTCCCAAAAGTCGGCACGACTTTCGCAATCGCTTCCTGCGTGTCGGGTGAAAGAATTGCTTTTCCTTTTTTCTGCACAGGAGTGCAAGTGTGCACACCCTTGTGCTCGAAAAATAGCAGACACCCTGGTACGTCCTCCAGGTCGACACGTGCAGCGATGGCACGAGCGGAACAAGCAACGTACTCGGTAGGGGTTTGGCACTTGGGGCAAGCCGGACCATGCACCTGTAAAGCACGAAGTTTTTTTTAGGAAGCTACCCAAGCTATCGGTGGAAACAAAGGTTTGTGTTTCACGAAAACAGAAATATATACCTTGTGCCCAAGGAAGTCGTCCTCGTTTTTACCGGTCGTGCGCGACATTCGCTTCACGAAGTGTTTGCCTCCAACTTGAAAGAACACACACTCCTCGTCTTTACAGACATATTCACCCAGGCAGTGCATTGAACGAGCCAGAACATTCTGTTTACTGTAAACGTCGCTCAGTCCCTTCCAAGTAGTCTTCCCAGCCTCCGACCAAGTTCGGTTGTTCACGAAGAAATCTAGTTGAAGTAAAGGTAGACCTTTCCTCCCTCCAATGAGCTCGCCTTTGAAGTGCGTACCGAAAAGTTTCGAGCCGTCAACGTCAAGTGGGACTTTAGTGGCTACTGCCCCGCAGTCCTTGTGGTAGGACCAAATCGACGATTTGGTCCTACCACGAGGACCATTGTTCCGATAATTTAATTGGCCATCTCCCGTGATTTGTGGTGTCTAACCAATGAAAGGTGGTATATATAGGTCCTATATTAATTTATTCGAACGCTGGTTTGGCCTATATCCATCCCATATATCCATGGCGAACGCATTTCAAACCTCTACGCTCAAATTTTTCAAAACAGATTTTTTGGAACATTCAAAATGTGGCAAATTAGTGACTCATCTTCAATAATTTTTTACCAATCATATATCAACACTACACCTGCGCGGATACCATCAAATTGAACCTATACATATGTCCCAATCATATTTGAGCGGTAGGCCCGGTTGGATTGCATATATTGGCTCGTTGGCTCGTTGGCTTCCCCTCTAATATATTGGCTCGTTGGTTTCCCCCCTAAAACAGTGGTCACGCGAGCTGACCATCCAGCCATCATAATTGCTTGCTAGAGGGCATATATCGCAAGGTTGGTGTGTGCGGCACATCAAATCTTCAAGTATATATGTATTGCGAATTTCTGAAAGTCTAACATCATCCAAATATCTTATTTTTCGACTGGCGTGTACACTTTAGAATGGATGGATGCCAATTGCTAAAGTCCGAAATTCACTAAAGTCGGAATTTGCATTGTGTTGAACATGCGCCATGCTGAAATAGAGCGGAAATGATGATGAGGGTGCGAAGTAACCGATTCAGTTATCTTATTTGGTCATAAACTCAAGATGTATAACCATGAGCATCACCGTGAGCCCCTCATGTGACTCCTAATACTCAAAATAACGGTGGTCCTTGTGGTAGGACCACCATTTTCTTCAAGCTTTTGGTGAATTTACACCCCTAAAGCGTGTCGTTCAACCACACACCTAAAGTCTCATGGGGGCCGCCACTATAATAAATAAAATTCATTTAACTCATAAATATCATGTGCAAATGTTGCCTGTGCCTCAAATAGTCGATTTAGTGATCGAAACCGCAATTGCCCATTGGTCCTTGTGGTAGGACCATGAATTTGGGTAGTAGCCATTAGAGGTGTGCGAAACTCCAACAGGCCAGATAATTTTCGTGGAAACATTGTTAGTACTAGCTGCGTCGTTTTTGAAAGGTTATGAAGCACAGCTTGCCTTGGAACTCTCGCCAGTGATTTTCAAGTCTACAGAATCAAATCGCTGTCTGAGTCTGACTCGGACTCAAGGACAGGTATGATTTCTTCCTCTGGTTCCGAAAACTCGATAAAAATCTGGTAAAGGTGTTCTGGATTAATTGGCAACAAGTCAACACTTTCGAATATTTCGTCGGTGTTCATGTTCATCAAGGTGTAACTTTGTTCGTCAGGAATTTTGAAAACCTTTCGAAGCACCTGCCCAACCGCGTAAGGCTCGCCTTTTGCAAAAGAAACCGGAACTTCGGAGATGGTTTGTTCACCATCTTTGTGAAAGACGACGTTAAAAAAATGTTTTGACATCTTTTACCTACATATTTCCAGTTGCTAAACATGAAAACAGAAAGAATTAAGACAAAACAGCGACCCTAAGTCTTTATAGCGCACACAAAAATAATACACCACCGGCGTAAGTTTGGAAAAAAATTCATAAGTATAAAATATGTCAGTAAAAAAAATTATTTGAAAAATAATAGCTAAAAAAAATTCAAACTTAGAAAAAAAGAATTTATAAAGAAATTCAATTTTTTTATTAAAAAAAAAATATTGTCTCACAGAGCCTCGCGCCGTCACGCTCAGTAGCGTTGCGAAGAAGAGTTGCGTCGTAAGTTTTCTTCACTTAACTCTAAAAGCTTGGAAGTCTTTTGACTGAATATTTTCACGCTTCAACTTACTTTACCTTCTCAGTAAAAAAACTTCACCATCTTCCGAAAACATGGGTCCAAAGAAAAATAAGCAAGCAGCGGCTCCTCAACGAAGTACCGTGCGCCACAATTACCAAGAGATCTTCGACTCGCATTTCGTCGAACTAAAACCAGAGGCAACTCTGGACGAGTGCTGGTTCGGGGACAACCCACGAGGCGACGAGAACGACGGAGAGGCTGTAAAAGCTTCTTACGCGCAGCATGGGAAGCTCAGGGATGAACCAGCGATGCTCTGGGCGGTGCTGCCCTCAAAGCGGCCGCCCCACTACGAGCACGTGCCCAAGCGGTAAGATTCCAAAGCTCTACTAACTGTGCTGTACTGTGTTACCTGATTAGCTTTCTTCTTTGCGCATTTCTCTGGCAAAACAAGACATCTCAGAGAGTTTTGACATTAATGTCAAAAGCTTTCTTCTTTGGGCATTTCTCAAGTAAAACCGATCATCTCAGAGAGTTTTGACAATAATGTCAAAAGCTTTCTTCTTTGGGCATTTCTCAGGTAAAACGGAACATCTCAGAGAGTTTTGACATTAATGTCAAAAGCTTTCTTCTTTTCACATTTCTTAAGCAAAACAGAACATCTCAGAGAGTTTTGACATTAATGTCAAAAGCTTTCTTCTTTGCGCATTTCTCAGGTAAAACTGTACAACTCAGAGAGTTTTGTTTGCAGGTCTGAAAGCGTTTCGTCTTCAAAGACTCTCGACTTTGTCGTAGATCCTTCTTCAGAAGACGAGTCAGCTCAGTGCCAGATCCCACGTGGTTGGTACAACTGTGCTGACACGGCGACAGCAAGTAGGCGACGCAAGAACAAGGCAGTTGCCGAACGCGCTGCGAAGAAGCGTAAGGGGATCTGTCCCCAGTGGATGCTAGACTCGCAGTGGTAGATGTGTAGCTGGAACTTTAGAGAGTGTAAAAACATATATCATTTTATAAAATACTTTGTACTAAAGCCTTGCCTTGATTTGCTGTTGTTGTGTTTTGATAAAAAAGTTTTGTGCCTTTCAGTTACAAGTACGTGTGTGTCGACGGCCACGGACGAAACGCATTCTACGCCCATGCTTTTGCGCATGGCTGCCAGCTTCGGCAGAAAGATGTGGAACCGGGACATGCAATGTTCCTCACACACAACGCAAACATCCTGGACGAGAACCTCACGCTGGATGAAATCACCACCTTGGCTGTAGCCAAGATCTCTGTAAACGATTCCGGGTCCAAGACCCGGACTTTTTTCCAGGACTACTCGATGTTCAAGTGAGATCCTTTTCTACTTGAATTCTAAACCCAAGTTTTACCATTGCGAGTTTTGAGTTTGTTCGCATATTTTCTCAGATGGAACATCCTGGCTTTTCAAAAAAGCACCAAGAAGAAAGTGAAATCAACGGACCTTTTGGCTCAGTACCAAAGTGCTGAGTTCGACCAACGCTTTTTTACGAGGCTTCTCCGCATCGTGGAGTACCTCCAGGACAAGCCAAAGATCGAGGAGATCATCCGCCAGTGCAGCAACGCTCTTGGCAAAGGTTGTCGCTTGAACTTTGACTCCTTGTACAGCAACAAGGAGTTGGAGAGGCTCAACGCGGTCCAGCAATTGCAAGTCTTCGAGGAGTGCTTGAAGAGCCTGCCTTTCGTTGAAAACACCCAGGGTGGAGGTGTTAGAAAGATCACTGACGCGAAGAAGTTGAAGGCCGTGGAGACAAGTCCGAAACCAACACGTGTGATTATATCTCCACGGTCCTTCACGGATTGCTGCACGGCGTTCTGGATGAGGTCCCTCACAATCGATCACATCAATTCCATGGGCGGGAAGGTAATGGACTCTGAGAAAGCGGCCCAGTGGATGGAAAGCCTGAATCAGGGAAAGCTCGACCACATTCTCTTGGGAGAGGTACGTAGAGCTCTGAAAACTTGTTCTTCTTCTACTTCACTCTTGCAAGATGTTTCTTGAAAAAACACCCCACACTTCTTTCAGGCTGACAATCTGAAGGCGCCATCAGCGGTGAATGCTGGCCGTCTGGCTGGAAAGGAGGACCTTTACATGAAGAAGGCCGTGAAGAGGTACATCGATCACTGCCGATGGAAGGAGGTCAGCGAGGTGTCGACAAAAGCCGAAGACGATGATGAGGTTGAAGATGAGGTTGATGATGCGGGGGATGAAAGTGGTGAAGAGATGGAGGTGGAGGTGGATGACTTTGCCCTTTCTGAAGAAGAGCATGACGAACGGGACGCCCGACTCCAAAGGAAGCAGGAGCGTAAGAAAGTCGAGGAGTTCGAGGCCCGCGCGGAAAAACTTACCAGGGTGGAGAAGCGGAATGAAGAGTACAAAGAAGAGCGGTGAGTGCAATTGGGTGGTGCATTTCAGGGTTACCCCCTCACACATCTTGCTCACGTGTTTAATGTCTCACAGAAACAAGATGGACGAGTTAGCCGTTGAACTGGAAAAGAAGGAAGCCGAAGACCGGGAGGTGGAACAGAAGCTCGAAGCTAAGTTGGCGGAGAAGGCCGCAGAGTTACGTGCGGCGAAGTTGCAGAAGAAGGCCGAGGCGGAAGAGGTAGAGAAGGAAGAGGAGGAAGAGGTTCCGGAGCCACTTGACCTGTCTAACGTGTCCGTGGACAAGGTTTTGGCCACGGGCGGGCCCTTGCGCAACGGTACGGAGCCTGTTTTTGATGAGGCACATGCTGAGGAACTAATGAGTTTCATCGCCTTGCGGTGGACTTCTCTTGAATATGAGAAGGATTACCCGGTGTACGTTGAAGTCAAGACAACAAATGACCTGAAGAAAGAGGCCAAAGGGGCGGCAAGAAAGAAGAAGCAGGCGTCGGAGCCGAAGGTTATGTTTCGCCTGCGCAAGCGCAAGATGGCGGGAGCTGTGCAAGACCCGATCGTATTGACTTCCCGTGCCATCATTGGTGCAAGTAAGCTCTTAATCATGTGTGGCTTAATTGCTTGTTGTTGGCCAGACATTGCGGCGGCTGAAAAGAGTTGAGTTCATTGCAGGAATTCCATTGTTGACTCTGGTCCTGGGGACGTACGAGGAGATTGCAAAGGACTTGCATGCCAAGTTGATGGAGGGAGTTGGGATCGCGGCGGTCATCACGGATGTCCCATGGGGTGACGAGAAGGACACCGGGTACAACACGGAGGTTGAATGGGGTGCAGCATTGCAGGCAATCAGCACGGTATTTGATCTGAACGCGGCCCTGTCAGAGGACAGCAAGAAGCAGGACCTGGGGAAGGCGGATGGCTAGGCCATCGTGTTCGCAATGGGAGACATCACGGTATTGAACTGCATAAACCACGAGGCCTCAAAGAACCGTCTGAAGGTACACGGGATGCTTCGCTGTTAGTTTGAGGGTGTGCTTGAAGCCACGGGGACTGAAGTGGTATGTTTGCACAGGTATACAAGAACATGCCGGGGTTCGTGTTGTTGGATGGTGTACGCCAAAGCGAGGTACGGGGGAACACACCCACGGCTTCAGGGCACCTGTACACCACTCTGGCACGTTCCCTGAACAAGCCGAAGCTGGATTACAAGAAGGCGGTGCTGGCAAAGTTCGGCCCGGACTTGGAGGGTATAGCCGGTGTGCAGACCTTGACTAACTTTTTGCGGGAATGTCTTGGGCCCGTTGTCCTTGTTCGAGTACCAATCTTTGGAGGCGGTCCTTGAGAAGAACGTGAAGGAGTTCGGGGCGAAGGAGAACTGGACTTCCAAAAAGACCTCGGACATGGTGAAATATCTGTGTGAGATGGCAATGGAGCATTACCAGGAGTACGCGGCGCCGTTCCAGGCTTTGCACTCGACTGGTACATTCAAGCATAACTGCCAGATCACGGGATGTGCGGCTTTGAAGAGCAAGTGTAGCGAGGACGGCAAGACTTTGGTGGTGGGACAGAAGAGCGTCGAGCTTGGGGAGTATCTGGTGGAGAGGTACACTTCCTCTGCGGGTCAGGTGGTGATGGACCCTTTCATGGGCTCGGGCAGTGGGGGGATTGCGGCCCTACGCAAGGGCCGCTGCTTCCTAGGCTACGAACAGAAGCAGACCAACTATTTCTCGGCGGTTTTCCATCTCAGTTGCGCCCTGCGGAAGATGATTGAGGGAGATGAAGACTTTGTTCTTTTCAAGTATGAGATTCCTTAGGCCCTCCAAAGATATTTGTCATTGTGTAAGCGGGAAGGTCCCAAAGGATGAAGAGCTGCAGAGTGTAGTTTTTGCCGCGGCACAAGTGTGACAATGGCCGAAAGATGAAGATGTAGACTGATAATTACAGAAGCCCGAAAGGAAGGTCTTACGCGAGTCGAGAAGGGGCGGTTCCACCGTGCTAGTATTGAGGTGTAAGAATAGCCTACGGAAAGTTTTGCGCGAGTCGAGAAGGTGTAGCTTTGCTGCGTTAGTATTGAGGTGCAAAAATTGCCAACTGGACAAATCTGTAAAGTATAAGTATGTTGTTAAACGGCCCACTTAGAACCCTGTATTTACATAGAAACTTATATGCGGTGCGCGTATCGTAGACAGAGAGTAAAATACGGAGCAAATAAGAGCAACCGCGTGCCGTTAACTAAATTACCTCGTAAACACGGACTCTAAATACTAAGAGTTTCACCTCGTTGTATTCATGGGTCCCTCATAGTGGTGACGAAATTTTTACACATATTGTTTTGGCAAACTCGGGTCCTCGGGACCCCGTATCCTCGGCACTTGCGTTTGGTGGCAGCCGAGTGGTCATTGTTACCTGTGGTCTCGTAGAGTTCTGTCGTTATATTATTTGAAGGTGGACTTATCTTTTCGAGTCCGTGATGTACGTGCCTTTGCCGTAGCACGCCGCGCCCGTAGTCTCCGGACACGCTCGCTCGTTTTTCGCCTCTTAGCTATCAAAGAGATTCGAACATTCGTTGGATTCGGGGTTACGGTCGGATCTTGCCACTCGTCCTCGCCAACGTGTTCGTCAGATGCTGAAGCATACTCAGTGTCTGAGTCCTTGACCTCAAAATCAGAGTCATCGGGCTCTGAGTCACTTCCAACCTCACAATCAATATCACCGCCCAAGCCATCATGAATTGACTCCACCACGGTGGTTTCAGCTTTCGTATCATGTTCACCTTGAGACTGAGTAAACAACTCCCTTACGGTGTCGTCGCCAGCTTCTGCGCTATTGATTGTCGATTGCTCTCTCCTCTCCTTCTTGCGCTTTCGAAATCTTTGCATTCGCACTGTGCTCGAGTCACGCTTCTTGAAAGAGCTTTTGAGAGTCTCACTCACTGTGGTGTGAGTGAGTGACGCCGCATCAAGACGGCCACTTAAGATGAAGTCTACAGCTGTCGGGATGTCGTTGCCACTTTGAGCGAGTGCCATATTTGCGAGGACAGGCTGGAACCCAAGATCGTTGACTAAGTAGTCGCTTGCGGTAACACGGGCGGCAACGTCGCACAACTACTAATTCGCTGGGAGGATGCAATTTCGGAGTCGCCCTGCGAAATAAAAAGGTTCAAGATGCCGTTGTGACAACTGCCATGCGCATAAAGTCGTGTGAACTTATGCGTGAGGAGACTTGGCACCGCTTGATTCGGCGGTATGGAGCGCTCACCTTTAGTTGTGGTTCAAGCGTAGTTTTGAGTGCTGAGATCTCAAATGCCTGAGCTACAGGGGTCGCCCACGGCGCCGGTGGCAGTGAACTCTGCACTACAAAGGGCACACACGCAGTTGTGAGTGTTGCGAGGCATTAAAATAGAGTTGCGTTGGCATGTTTAGAAATATGTGAGTTACTGACCTCTTTAGGGACTACCGAAGTTGGCTCTTGGGTTGACTGTGGCGAAGTTCCACAGGTTGCGTCATATGCACCCTGCAACACACAGTGGGTGATGCTGAAATTCTTTTGAGTGCGCCAAATACAAACGCGAGTACTGATAAGGTCAAAATGAAATACATATAGTTTCTGGCAGTTCACCTGCGGATCACACCGCTCCGATGTCGCAACGGTTGGGGCTTGATCTTTTGTTGTAGACAGCAACCCGAGCCAACCGCGCAGACCACCGTTGGCTTTGTACTCGTGGGCGTAAACTTTGTGTGGGTTGCCAGGAATAGAACTTGGACGACGAGATTTATCCTTGCTGTATTCTAACCACTCTCTTTGATTTCTTAAGCCTTGCATGGCCACTATTCGCTGCGCCTCGTCGTATGGCAAATATTGCGCCATGTCACCTTAAAGTTTCGACCAAAGTTTAAAGCCCTGGAAAGGGCGTCTCTAAGCTTACGCTATGCTATTATCTAGTACTAGTGTATTGCCAAGGAGGAAAGCGACGACTTTTAACATTGGATTCCCCGATAAGTTCGCTGTGAAAAATCGAAAATCTGCTTTCGCTATGCGCCATGTCTAGGCCATGTCTGGCCATGTCTGAGGCTAGAGAATACGCCCAGCTACAGTATTGCGTCTCTTCAAACATGCGTAAAAAATTGCAAAAAAGTACCATCAAAGTATAGTAAAATGCGTCACAGCGTCACTCACTTTTGTGGCTTCTGCAGCTTCGAAAATGAGTCTTAACATTTCGGGCGAGTTAGCAAACGATTCTCGGAGGTTGGTAATCACGGTTTATCGCAAAATAAACTGAAAATAAAATTTCTGCCGGAATGTAACGCTGGGTGCCCCCCCGCCCTGGAGACCACCTCCTTACATTATGGCAACTATGCGCAAAGCGATGGTAAGGCGCGAGTCTGGAGAGCGTGTTATCGGCACCCTGAAGCTTTTCGAAAAGGAGATCTGCGAGGAGGCGTTCAGAAGAGTGTGGGCGCTGCCCAGAAGCTCGTACCAGCGATATAAGGCAGCTATCCTTGATGAGAAGGGGGAACTACCGGCAACAAGTGCATTCCATGTGGCGAAGGCGGTGGTGACGAAGATTTCCTACCACGAGGAGGTGTTCCGCGACTGGGCGGATACGAATATGTTGAAAGGAGCACCACAGAGGATGTTGGTCAGTGGTGCGCGTTCCCAAGTTCCACCCATCGATTATGGTGTGCAGTACGACTTGTATAGGTTAGACACAGAGGACCAGTGGGCAGTATGTGCTGAAACCTTCAAAGGGTACGTGAAAAAGCTGCTCCAGGCTCGACACATAACGGTAAGGGCGAAGGTCGAGGTGTCCGGAATTTGCACGACATGTGACGATCTGGGAGCAGAGAAGGCTCAGCTTCTTGGACAACAGGGTCGCGATCCTGTACGCTGGAACGCCTATTCTGCGCGTTTCGAGCAACACGACTACCATCACAGGATGCAACGCACGTGTTATGACCTCAGGCGGAAGGAGGGTTATGACCCTGCCGGTC
>LGRX02028291.1:0-33479 GCA_001247695.2 Cymbomonas tetramitiformis
GAGAAGCGGAATGAAGAGTACAAAGAAGAGCGGTGAGTGCAATTGGGTGGTGCATTTCAGGGTTACCCCCTCACACATCTTGCTCACGTGTTTAATGTCTCACAGAAACAAGATGGACGAGTTAGCCGTTGAACTGGAAAAGAAGGAAGCCGAAGACCGGGAGGTGGAACAGAAGCTCGAAGCTAAGTTGGCGGAGAAGGCCGCAGAGTTACGTGCGGCGAAGTTGCAGAAGAAGGCCGAGGCGGAAGAGGTAGAGAAGGAAGAGGAGGAAGAGGTTCCGGAGCCACTTGACCTGTCTAACGTGTCCGTGGACAAGGTTTTGGCCACGGGCGGGCCCTTGCGCAACGGTACGGAGCCTGTTTTTGATGAGGCACATGCTGAGGAACTAATGAGTTTCATCGCCTTGCGGTGGACTTCTCTTGAATATGAGAAGGATTACCCGGTGTACGTTGAAGTCAAGACAACAAATGACCTGAAGAAAGAGGCCAAAGGGGCGGCAAGAAAGAAGAAGCAGGCGTCGGAGCCGAAGGTTATGTTTCGCCTGCGCAAGCGCAAGATGGCGGGAGCTGTGCAAGACCCGATCGTATTGACTTCCCGTGCCATCATTGGTGCAAGTAAGCTCTTAATCATGTGTGGCTTAATTGCTTGTTGTTGGCCAGACATTGCGGCGGCTGAAAAGAGTTGAGTTCATTGCAGGAATTCCATTGTTGACTCTGGTCCTGGGGACGTACGAGGAGATTGCAAAGGACTTGCATGCCAAGTTGATGGAGGGAGTCGGGATCGCGGCGGTCATCACGGATGTCCCATGGGGTGACGAGAAGGACACCGGGTACAACACGGAGGTTGAATGGGGTGCAGCATTGCAGGCAATCAGCACGGTATTTGATCTGAACGCGGCCCTGTCAGAGGACAGCAAGAAGCAGGACCTGGGGAAGGCGGATGGCTAGGCCATCGTGTTCGCAATGGGAGACATCACGGTATTGAACTGCATAAACCACGAGGCCTCAAAGAACCGTCTGAAGGTACACGGGATGCTTCGCTGTTAGTTTGAGGGTGTGCTTGAAGCCACGGGGACTGAAGTGGTATGTTTGCACAGGTATACAAGAACATGCCGGGGTTCGTGTTGTTGGATGGTGTACGCCAAAGCGAGGTACGGGGGAACACACCCACGGCTTCAGGGCACCTGTACACCACTCTGGCACGTTCCCTGAACAAGCCGAAGCTGGATTACAAGAAGGCGGTGCTGGCAAAGTTCGGCCCGGACTTGGAGGGTATAGCCGGTGTGCAGACCTTGACTAACTTTTTTTGCGGGAATGTCTTGGGCCCGTTGTCCCTGACCGAGTACCAATCTTTGGAGGCGGTCCTTGAGAAGAACGTGAAGGAGTTCGGGGCGAAGGAGAACTGGACTTCCAAAAAGACCTCGGACATGGTGAAATATCTGTGTGAGATGGCAATGGAGCATTGCCAGGAGTACGCGGCGCCGTTCCAGGCTTTGCACTCGACTGGTACATTCAAGCATAACTGCCAGATCACGGGATGTGCGGCTTTGAAGAGCAAGTGTAGCGAGGACGGCAAGACTTTGGTGGTGGGACAGAAGAGCGTCGAGCTTGGGGAGTATCTGGTGGAGAGGTACACTTCCTCTGCGGGTCAGGTGGTGATGGACCCTTTCATGAGCTCGGGCAGTGGGGGGATTGCGGCCCTACGCAAGGGCCGCTGCTTCCTAGGCTACGAACAGAAGCAGACCAACTATTTCTCGGCGGTTTTCCATCTCAGTTGCGCCCTGCAGAAGATGATTGAGGGAGATGAAGACTTTGTTCTTTTCAAGTATGAGATTCCTTATGCCCTCCAAAGATATTTGTCATTGTGTAAGCGGGAAGGTCCCAAAGGATGAAGAGCTGCAGAGTGTAGTTTTTGCCGCGGCACAAGTGTGACAATGGCCGAAAGATGAAGATGTAGACTGATAATTACAGAAGCCCGAAAGGAAGGTCTTACGCGAGTCGAGAAGGGGCGGTTCCACCGTGCTAGTATTGAGGTGTAAGAATAGCCTACGGAAAGTTTTGCGCGAGTCGAGAAGGTGTAGCTTTGCTGCGTTAGTATTGAGGTGCAAAAATTGCCAACTGGACAAATCTGTAAAGTATAAGTATGTTGTTAAACGGCCCACTTAGAACCCTGTATTTACATAGAAACTTATATGCGGTGCGCGTATCGTAGACAGAGAGTAAAATACGGAGCAAATAAGAGCAACCGCGTGCCGTTAACTAAATTACCTCGTAAACACGGACTCTAAATACTAAGAGTTTCACCTCGTTGTATTCATGGGTCCCTCATAGTGGTGACGAAATTTTTACACATATTGTTTTGGCAAACTCGGGTCCTCGGGACCCCGTATCCTCGGCACTTGCGTTTGGTGGCAGCCGAGTGGTCATTGTTACCTGTGGTCTCGTAGAGTTCTGTCGTTATATTATTTGAAGGTGGACTTATCTTTTCGAGTCCGTGATGTACGTGCCTTTGCCGTAGCACGCCGCGCCCGTAGTCTCCGGACACGCTCGCTCGTTTTTCGCCTCTTAGCTATCAAAGAGATTCGAACATTCGTTGGATTCGGGGTTACGGTCGGATCTTGCCACTCGTCCTCGCCAACGTGTTCGTCAGATGCTGAAGCATACTCAGTGTCTGAGTCCTTGACCTCAAAATCAGAGTCATCGGGCTCTGAGTCACTTCCAACCTCACAATCAATATCACCGCCCAAGCCATCATGAATTGACTCCACCACGGTGGTTTCAGCTTTCGTATCATGTTCACCTTGAGACTGAGTAAACAACTCCCTTACGGTGTCGTCGCCAGCTTCTGCGCTATTGATTGTCGATTGCTCTCTCCTCTCCTTCTTGCGCTTTCGAAATCTTTGCATTCGCACTGTGCTCGAGTCACGCTTCTTGAAAGAGCTTTTGAGAGTCTCACTCACTGTGGTGTGAGTGAGTGACGCCGCATCAAGACGGCCACTTAAGATGAAGTCTACAGCTGTCGGGATGTCGTTGCCACTTTGAGCGAGTGCCATATTTGCGAGGACAGGCTGGAACCCAAGATCGTTGACTAAGTAGTCGCTTGCGGTAACACGGGCGGCAACGTCGCACAACTACTAATTCGCTGGGAGGATGCAATTTCGGAGTCGCCCTGCGAAATAAAAAGGTTCAAGATGCCGTTGTGACAACTGCCATGCGCATAAAGTCGTGTGAACTTATGCGTGAGGAGACTTGGCACCGCTTGATTCGGCGGTATGGAGCGCTCACCTTTAGTTGTGGTTCAAGCGTAGTTTTGAGTGCTGAGATCTCAAATGCCTGAGCTACAGGGGTCGCCCACGGCGCCGGTGGCAGTGAACTCTGCACTACAAAGGGCACACACGCAGTTGTGAGTGTTGCGAGGCATTAAAATAGAGTTGCGTTGGCATGTTTAGAAATATGTGAGTTACTGACCTCTTTAGGGACTACCGAAGTTGGCTCTTGGGTTGACTGTGGCGAAGTTCCACAGGTTGCGTCATATGCACCCTGCAACACACAGTGGGTGATGCTGAAATTCTTTTGAGTGCGCCAAATACAAACGCGAGTACTGATAAGGTCAAAATGAAATACATATAGTTTCTGGCAGTTCACCTGCGGATCACACCGCTCCGATGTCGCAACGGTTGGGGCTTGATCTTTTGTTGTAGACAGCAACCCGAGCCAACCGCGCAGACCACCGTTGGCTTTGTACTCGTGGGCGTAAACTTTGTGTGGGTTGCCAGGAATAGAACTTGGACGACGAGATTTATCCTTGCTGTATTCTAACCACTCTCTTTGATTT
The DNA here is from genome assembly GCA_001247695.2 of Cymbomonas tetramitiformis. Lineage (NCBI taxonomy): Eukaryota > Viridiplantae > Chlorophyta > Pyramimonadophyceae > Pyramimonadales > Pyramimonadaceae > Cymbomonas > Cymbomonas tetramitiformis. The sequence goes on from LGRX02028291.1 coordinate 3,835, forward strand.
CTTAAGCCTTGCATGGCCACTATTCGCTGCGCCTCGTCGTATGGCAAATATTGCGCCATGTCACCTTAAAGTTTCGACCAAAGTTTAAAGCCCTGGAAAGGGCGTCTCTAAGCTTACGCTATGCTATTATCTAGTACTAGTGTATTGCCAAGGAGGAAAGCGACGACTTTTAACATTGGATTCCCCGATAAGTTCGCTGTGAAAAATCGAAAATCTGCTTTCGCTATGCGCCATGTCTAGGCCATGTCTGGCCATGTCTGAGGCTAGAGAATACGCCCAGCTACAGTATTGCGTCTCTTCAAACATGCGTAAAAAATTGCAAAAAAGTACCATCAAAGTATAGTAAAATGCGTCACAGCGTCACTCACTTTTGTGGCTTCTGCAGCTTCGAAAATGAGTCTTAACATTTCGGGCGAGTTAGCAAACGATTCTCGGAGGTTGGTAATCACGGTTTATCGCAAAATAAACTGAAAATAAAATTTCTGCCGGAATGTAACGCTGGGTGCCCCCCCGCCCTGGAGACCACCTCCTTACATTATGGCAACTATGCGCAAAGCGATGGTAAGGCGCGAGTCTGGAGAGCGTGTTATCGGCACCCTGAAGCTTTTCGAAAAGGAGATCTGCGAGGAGGCGTTCAGAAGAGTGTGGGCGCTGCCCAGAAGCTCGTACCAGCGATATAAGGCAGCTATCCTTGATGAGAAGGGGGAACTACCGGCAACAAGTGCATTCCATGTGGCGAAGGCGGTGGTGACGAAGATTTCCTACCACGAGGAGGTGTTCCGCGACTGGGCGGATACGAATATGTTGAAAGGAGCACCACAGAGGATGTTGGTCAGTGGTGCGCGTTCCCAAGTTCCACCCATCGATTATGGTGTGCAGTACGACTTGTATAGGTTAGACACAGAGGACCAGTGGGCAGTATGTGCTGAAACCTTCAAAGGGTACGTGAAAAAGCTGCTCCAGGCTCGACACATAACGGTAAGGGCGAAGGTCGAGGTGTCCGGAATTTGCACGACATGTGACGATCTGGGAGCAGAGAAGGCTCAGCTTCTTGGACAACAGGGTCGCGATCCTGTACGCTGGAACGCCTATTCTGCGCGTTTCGAGCAACACGACTACCATCACAGGATGCAACGCACGTGTTATGACCTCAGGCGGAAGGAGGGTTATGACCCTGCCGGTCGGATCGACTCCATAGCGGCGGACGGCGCGGCAAATCAGAACACGGTTGTTCCGCATGCCCCGCATCAAGCTAAGGGCATCAGCGAGAAGAAACAGCATTTCTTTAACCTACACCTGCAGCTCACGATACTTCATGGCTCGTTGCTTCTATTTTCCGTTGGGCTCCCTTGGAGCGGGCGGGGCTAAGGGTGCAAACATGCTGCTCACGACACTGTGGAACTTGTTGCACTACACCGCACAAGGTCGCGCAGGCAAGCGCTACTTCCGGAAGGAGCTTCATTTGCAGCTGGATGGTGGCTCAGAAAATTGGAACAAGTACGCGTTCGCGTTTTGTGCGGTGTTGGTGCACTATACAATATTTACACCGTGATTGTCTTCCACCGTCTGATGGTCGCGCACACCCATAACGACTGCGACGGTTGGTTTGGACTCATCAAGATGTTCATATTTGGGAAAGACGCGCGCAAATCTGGAGTGTAGCTGTTGACCCTGGAATCGTGGATTGGCTGGTTACGAAGCTGGCCGGTGAAGAAGTTCACCAAAATCACGGACGTACAAGGCCAACAATTGGACTTCAAGGCTTGGCTGGAGCCGCACATAAACCCACAGTTTGAAGGCTATGCTGGGAAAGTAAGGCGTACACACCTGATGCACTTCGAGAAGGACGCGGATGGTGTTACACGCCTGACGTACACGTTTGGAGAACAATACGCAAACCACATGCCTGCCGGAGTGGATGAGGATCTCCGTAAGGGCATCGAGGTCATGAAAAGTTACCCAGCTTTCGACAGCAGCCCCACGTTACAAGAGGTGCAGCCGCTAGCCCCGAAGGAAGAGAGGGAAACCCGCACTGCTTTCAGTCGCTTGTGCGACTACATCGAGTACCGTAATCCAACTGACACGCTGGACAAGTTGCTGTCGTACTTTCCCTTGCCCAAGACCGCCGAGGACTACGATGCCTGGGCTGGACCGACGCCGACCCCACAGGCTCCTCTGGATTTGAAGGAGCTTTACGAGAACGCCTGGCACAAGAAGCCAGTGCAGGAGGAGGTGCCAGAACGGACGATGCCCGAACAGTTCGAAGTGATATCCGACGGTCGCAACGTGTTAAGCAAGGACCTTCCGCGGAAACCTCCACAAGAGATCGTGCGCAAGTGCGTGGAGAAAGCGAGGGACGTCGAGTCCGTCGAATTCTGGTTCGTCCCATTGGTCTGTTGCGAGCACCTCGGTTTCATTGTTAGGTGTTGCAAGTATTGTGCCTACCTGAGTCGTACCTGTGTGTCTTACGCGTCGGCTACCATTATTTCAGGTACACGGTGGCCGAGTGTAAAGCAGCGTTGCACCACCTGGGAGTTGAACTTCCTGAACGCGCCCACTCAAGGGGCCGTTGGCGAAGGCCTTATTTGAAGCGACGGATGTCGCCCGAAAGGCACACCACGAACATCTCAGAGACCTTCGGGAAAAAAAAACGCCAGCGACGACAGGTGAGGAAACCGGGGAGGAAGCATCGCCGGGTACGGAGCAGGCGCAGCCTGCAAGAACTTCCGAAGCCGGCGGAGCTGCGCGGGCGGCGCCAACACTCGGGGCTGTAACAGCCACTACACAGGCAAGACGAGAAGGAGCTGCTGCGCGAGGCCCGCAAACCAACGAAGCTATGCCCACTCGAGCACATGCACCGGCAGCACGAGGGCCACGCGCAGGTGGCCGAGGATGCCCTGCTCCTGCAGCGCCACAGGGAGATCAAGCACGAGCTCCATGTGACAAGCGTGCACGCAGTTCGCCATTGGCAAAGGCGTCCCCAGGGAGCAAGTCTCCACCCGGGAAGTCTCGACAAGCGCGCGGTCGTGACAAGGGACGAGTGCTATTCCGAGCGGCCTCTGTGATCGGTCCGACAGGCGCCCTTATAACGGACAGCTTCGCTCTTGACGACGATTTCTTTTTCGAGGATGCAAACCAGATTGCGGAGCAGGTGGAGAACGCGCATCCCCCGGAGGCGGCGACTGGACAGTTTGCAGTTGTCTCGATGGACGAGGACGACGAGGACGACGAGGACGACCCGGACGACGACATGCCGATGGCCTACAGTAAAGACCCACCTATAAGAAAACAGGGCTGTGGGGATAGCGGCTGGCTTCTTAATCGAGGGGCTCCGTTTCACAGGTAGCGACGTTCATTTTCTAGATTTGGCACAGATTCTGCCTAATCGGATGGTTCCAAAACACCGATTTTTTCTTAATCGCGGTGCAGATTTCGTATGTGAATCATCCAGCGTCGGATTTTCTTAAACAAGCCTTCTACGATTTCACGATTCAGCAAAAAGTAGCGGCCGCTTTCTTAAACAGGTGTTTTCACCCCGAGACAAAGCTTTCAAACAGACGAACCATGGACCCGACAGTCAAAAGTCAATTACGGCGTCTAAAACAAGCTGCTAGTGAGGACATAATCACTGCGACAGATTTTAAGAATGAGAAGACGAAACTGCTTGGGAAGCAATCTGGTACATACAATTTCAGTGAGTCAGTTTGCGATGAGCTAAAGGAGTTAAGACAGTTTTTGGAGGAAGAGATCCTCGACGCAACCGACTATTCCGCGCAAAAGCGCGCACTTCTGTCTTCAACTATATCTGGGCCAGTAGGAGAAAGTGTTTCAGATGAAAAACATGAGAGCATGGAATGTTCGCCAGATGTCTTGGAGTTTGAGGGAGTAGATTTTGTGGCTGAGTTGGGGGTTACGAAAGCCGGGATCCCTGAGCCTGCTCGTGATGTTTCTGAGCTAACTCGCGAAATTGTTGAGCCAATTCCTGCTCCCATGAAACCGGTGATCAGCGCAACGAAGCAGGTTAGCTTATTCGACTTGAGACTCAAGTCGACCGTGACTACATCCAGCGGCAAAACTTACGTCGTTACTGATAAAGCGTCAAGTTTCAACTACGGAAAATTAAACGAAATCCGATCCCTGGGTATTTTTGTAAATTTCACGTGAATGCACTATGCCGACTTTCTTAAAATTGACAGAAATACACACTTGCCTGTAGAAATCTAGCGTGTATTTTCTTAAATCGTGCCATAATTTTGCTCAAATCCTAGCGGCTAGGGACTTTCTAAATTCCGACACTTTCTTAAAATTTTCTGGAAAATCCAGCGGCTGCTTTCTTATAGGTGGGTTTTCTTATAGGTGGGTCTTTACTGTACCGTAACCTTCCTACGGACTATACCATCGACATGCTGGCGAAGAGTGCGGGCAAAAGCTTCGCAGTTACCGCGGGCCGCGGGCAACGACGGCTGCAGCTTTACTATCCGCATGCCTGGGAACAACGCCGTGTCCATGCCTATGCATTTCGTGGAGGTCTTGGAGGTGGATCTGAACACGAACAGAGTGAAGTGGGGGTTTTGGCTTCCATGTGCGCCTCTGCTTATGCAGACAACGAGGAGAACAAGCAAAACCTTCTCTGACTTGAACAGCTTGTTCGCGGAGAACGCCTTCCGGAGAGCCGCTCCGAAAGTGACAGGTTGGTACGACTTCGATGCGAGTGAGATCCTGACTTGCTGGGACGAACCTCCTGGCAAACCTGCTGTCGGCGGAGTTCCAGGAGGACCTGAAAAGGCAGAACTTCTGAAGGTGGCCAGGGAAAACTTGGCCTCCGACGCGTTGGACAGGTGAAGGTAAGCAACACAGCCTCATTCATTCCTCGTGGCACGCGCACTAGATTACAATGGCCACACGGCGTGAAACTTATTGTTTTACATACATGTAAATATACGGTTTATTTGTGTACAGTCACGTGACATAAGTGTTAGCTACCAAGCATACGTCTCCTCATTGCACGCGTGAGCATTAATTATGCGCGCCAGGGTGCAGATTCTGAACATACGCCCGCAAACTGCGCATCTCCTTTCATCTTCCTGCAGCAGATCGCTTTCGCAGCTCTGTCAGGGCGCCGTGCGTTGTTTCGCTGTAGCGGTTTCTATTTCGCCAGCCCCGCCACTCCAAATCTGAGTATCGGTGGTAGATCCACCCGCCCTCATACCAGTACACGAGATGCCTCACGCCGAACCTTTCGCTGGATCTACGGCCGTGGACGTACATCGGCCAAAAGCTCCACCAGTGATAGGTCCTGAGATTAACTGCATGTTGCCCAAAGTCCTCCCAGTCTTCTTCTGCTTGTTCCCGCGCTTGCAGCCACAAGCGGAGAATTAAAGGGTCTTCAGGAACCCATTGGGCTTGTTGTAACTGGCAGTCGCGAAACGTAAAAGTATCGAAAGGCCATATCCAATACTGCAATATTCCAATATCGGCCATACTGCTGTAGGTAGTCTAAGGTGCGGGTTGTGGTTCTATGTCACGAACGCAGGTGTGTGTGCAAACGACCTCCGGTTACGACTCCTCCAACATATACCCTAAAACCCTGAACCTTGGACGCCCCGATATATCGATGTGCAGCACACCTGTAGGAACACCTGCCGCGGGATATTTTTCCTCTGACGTATTTTTAGGTTTCCCGCGAAATAATACGCAGTTAACCGGTCTTCTTAGCTGCCGAGAATCGTCCTGGAATAGCCTGTTCAGGGCAAATTGACCCGCTGAATGCCCATGTTGGGTCACATGAAGCCTGGGGGAGCATCGCCCCTGGTTGTTTTCAGTCCTGAACAACTTTTGCAGCATAATAGCTTTTGAAAATATGTCCTTTGCTGCTCACTTTCGCCCGATGAGAAGTATTTTACTACGTGACCCTCCAAACACCCTAAAATGGGCCATAAATCTGCTGGTTCTCTCCCATGTAAGCAAATAGTTGCATTTTTGGAAATGTCAAAATATTGCATATTCTAATAGTGCAAAAATCTAACATTTCGTTCACAAACATAAGGCAAAATCATAACTTTTCACATCTAACACGATACTTCCACCTTTCCCGTTTTCTTGCCGCCCGCGTGACGCGCGTGGCTACTTTGAAGAGTCAAAACCCAGATTTTTCGAAATTCCTTCAAGGACTATTCAAATTAACCCTCATATTTGTCATTCAGAACCCCCAAAACCAATTTGGCAGACAATTTAATGCTTTCTCATTTTTTTTTCTCATTTGCGCCCGCGTGTCTCATTTTTGCGATATGGTCGTTGAAAGAAGGGGGAAAGGGGAAGGGGAAAAGGGGGAAGGAAGGGGAAGAGGGGAGGGAGAAGGAAGGGGAAAAGGGGGAAGCGGAGGCGGGGAAGGGGAAAGAAAGGTAAACGGCTACGATGCGAGGCCCCCAAAATCCGTTGAGTACAACTTTCAAAATTAGTGTTATGAAGGGGTTGTCTGCTCTATAGATTTCGCACGTCACGACGCAAATGCCTTGATTGATGGATATCAAATACGCACCGAAGCTCGGCGTATTCCACATAAGGATCACCTCCAACGGGGGTTTCGATCCTAGGAGCGTCCTGTAAGAGAGCGCCCTTAACGGACGCGTGGCGGTTTATGGTTCTCGCCAGTTCCGATGTCCAGAAGTCACACTGTAAGCGCGCGTCTCGGCGGGCACGGGCCTTGCAAAACTCTGGGCATTCCATCCATCTTCGGATGGTATCCTCGATCGGGAAATAATAGAACCACTCCTTCGGGCGCAACTTCTCCCCGTCCGCGGTTTTCACAACCTCAAACCGTCTTTCCTTGCAGCGCTTGACAACGATACCCGCTTCGTCTTTCTCCAGCACCACACCGCACTCCTCCATTGGGTCCCATTTCCTCGGATCTGGCTCTCGGGGGAAATGTCGGCACCACCGCGGGCATACATGAACCGCATATGCCATGTGATCTTCTACTTGCATGTAAGTCCGCATCCTATATAGGGTGCTTGGCAAGCGACATCGGGTAGGCCCACCCATCAGCATGAGCAGGACCTTCAGAAATCGGTCAAAAGCTGGCCGTGACCAGCCTTGGTCCATTCGCAACTGCATGAAGTAGTAGACCGCCTCACCAACGGTTATATCATTATCCGGATTGTCAATAAACAGCGGTTCACCTGGGCGGATGTCCCATTGCAGGTTCTCCGGCGGAGGCATGTCCACGACATTTTCTTCCTCAGGCATGTCCACGTCCTGCCCTTCCTCGGCCGTGCGCAAGAGTTCATCCATGAGACCTGCCTCCGTGGCCGTGCGCTCGTCCCACATGTCGTAGTCTGTTGGCCACGCCTGGTCGCAACCGTGGGCATGGAAGGCCTGCTTTATCAAACCGTGCGTACGAACCCCATACCGCATTGTTAGTTCTTTATACACCCGTTGTGGGCTGGCAATACACTTAGCACACAAGAATGTTGCTGTCGTACGTACCTGGACAAATATGTTTTCGTTATACTCGGTGGCATCACTTTCCAGACGTAGCTGCCCCAGTAGCCGTGCGGTCTCCGCGTCGTCAGGTCCCTCCTCGTCTGAGAAGCCATCGGCACTTGCTTTAAGAAGGTCAGGCACCTCCTCTAGGTCGAACGACATATTCTCTGGTACCGCGCTGCCATGTGAGGTCTGGTTCTCCGTTAATTGCTCGTCGGGGCCGTACAGTTCCCCAGGCATGCGCATGGCCCCAATACTGGCCGGCCACGTAGGTAGCTTCGTCACACGCCATCTCGATGTAACATTGCCACTTGCCGCGTTTATTGTCTTCGCCACCTTGGTGAGGCGGTCATGCTCCGCCCGAAGCAATGGCCCTCCTCCTGCAGGGGGCGCTCCGTCTCGTCGACGGAGGAGTGATCGCAGACTAGTGCGGGTGCCCTTGGACTCCGATGCAATGTCCATCACGTCAGATAGGCTAAGGCCGTACGTTGCATAAAGATCCTGCAAAAATACGACGATTGTTAGTATTCCACCATGGTTGTTGGCAAACAAAGGTTGCACGCGCTGCCTCCCCCCCCCTCATCCCCACCCCGTGAACACTTGGCCAACAGGAGGACGATAGGCGCACCCGCAGCAATCATGTCGGCGAGGGAAGCTTTCAACCCGTGAGGCAAGTTGCGACAGGCAGTTGGAGCATGTACTTTGCGGGTTCTCAATATTAAAAATATTTGCATGTTTACGATGTCTAAGGGGCTGCGCCACGCCCTTCCCTAGCGCACTCCCTAGTGCGTATTGCATGTGCCCCACGTCTGTTCTCACACGACTGTCGTGTGGGTTCTATGAGTGATCGGGGTCCGCTATTTCCGTACTACGTCTCGGCGATTTATCAACACTACACCCGTTCCCAGAACGACGTGGTGCGCAGATGCTTCGGCCGCGCGTCCCCAAAGCCGCCTCGGTACTCGTCGGTTGTAAGTTCTCGGTTGTCACCGGAGCGATTTTTCCACCACACTCGGTAGTCCTCCGTGACGTATAGCTCTGGGACGCGAACCAGATTCATTTGCACCAGCTCGTCCCAGTCAAAAGTCTCCACGGAGAAGTCGTCGTGGAAAACAGAGTAATCGAAGGCTCCGACGGGATCCTCCGGTCGGTCTTCCCACGCTTTCACGCCGATGCAATGGCACCGCATCACGGGGGGGTGCCCCAGCGCGCGCCACGCTGCTGGCGTGTCATGCTCGAAGCAATCCATGCCAACGAAGATCTCCAGGTCGCGCACTGTGCCATTTAAGTCATCAACATCCGCAGGGTATATTTCCCCGTAGTCCGCATGCGAGAAGTCCTCCAGCAGGAACTCCCCCGCCTGTGTATTCTGATTCACGTGGAGCTTCTTCTGGTCCCGAGAGGACATCCCGGTGCGCACAAGGTGGGCCTTCCGTCCGACGGGGCAGATTTTGCTCATGTGCTTGTTGCCCTGTACACGCGCAGGCGCCGGTGGTTCCGCCATGCTCTTGGAGGAGCGCGCCGTTCGCGGAACGCCACGCCTTTGCACTGAAGATACCTTCTTCCAGGTGGCTTTAAAGGCAGCCTGAAGCGCCTCGGACGATTCCTTGTGTTTTATCAGGTCGGCCGTCCAGCGCTTGTCCAGCGTCTCACGGGCCTGGGTCTCGTAGTGGTTGGCATGCTTGACAGGCAGAAGATTGAATCCAGGCATATGTACCGTAAAGAACACGGCCTTCGCAGTCATATTCACGCGCTTCCCCGTTTCCTTGTGCACTCGGGCGACATGCGCGACGAGGGTGGCGATGTCCAGCTGCTCTACTTGTGGAAGCAGGTCTTGCAGCAGGCGTTGCAGGCCCTCAAGGGCGCTTTCCTCCCCGAAGAAGAGCTGGCTTAGCTTGCGCCTCTTGACTGCGAGCCATACAATATCACGTCACCAACTACACACAGGGCCCGGCTAGTGAAAACGACAACAAAGACTGCACGCACGGGCCGACTTACATGCTATATTGTTCTCCACCTGCAGCTCGTACGCGTTCTTATGCTGCGTGTTTAGCCGAGGGCTGGTACGCACAGGTAATCGAAGGCACTCTGGAACTGCAAACCATTCAACATCACGTCACCACCTACACACGGTGCCAGGCTAGTCAAACCGACAACGGAAACTGGTCCCAGGGGCCGACTTACTTGCTATATTGTTCTCCACCTGCAGGTCATTCGCGTTCTCATGCTGCGTGTTTAGCCGAGGGCTGGTACGCACAGGTGCCGAGTCGCTCCCTGGAACGTCTTCTGGGGCTGCTTGTGAAGCCACGGATTGCTCCCCGTTGATTCGTTGGCCTGTTGCGCGCGCGGCACGTCGGAGCCTCGTGCGCTGGAATCTAGCGCTGGTTCGCGGAGTCATCTCTGCCCCGGGCGCCTGTGCGCCGGACACTGCTGCCCCCCCATGCAGATGTGCACCCCCCGGTTCTCCTGCCGCATCAGCCACCGTTGGCGTGCCGCACTGCATGGTAGGGCTTGTTGGCGGGGTCGACACCTCCGTCCTCGGTGCCATAAGCCCCACCTGCCGCAATGGGGGGGGGTGACTGGTAAGCGCTTCAGCGCGTGTCAGTGGAATCACGAGATGGGGCCTCTTCGACGCCAGCGCCTGAAGGTTGAAGCTTTTGCACGCTGCCAAATCATCCGCTTGAAACCGAGCCAGCGTCATTCCCTTTTGCTGCATTATGCCGGCCCGGCGATTGTATAAACGAGCGTTCACTTTTCTCGTCGCCTCTTTCTGCGTCAGCATGGGGTAAATGGTGGTGACCTTCTCCACGATCATCGCATGCCGTTGCCTCGCTCGGGGGTCCCGCTTGAACGCCTTGCTGAGGTGTATTATGAGTCCGGCCTGGATATCGAAGCCTGGTGGAGAAGCCATGATGTAGGTTTCAATATCGTATTGAACCTCGGAGGCCTTCCTGGTTCTCGTGACCTTTGCCTTTTCCTGCACATTCCCCGGACAGCACACACCACATAACAACCACATAACTAACATAACAACCATACCAACATATCAACCAACATATCAACCACATAACTACATCAAAACCGCATAACAAACTGGGCTTAACACCCCCCTCCCTTCGGTTTGCGCACGCGCCCGCTAGGCTCTCCAAACAGGTGGTCCGCCACTCGAGGCGGAAAGGCGTTACAAAGGAACGCAATACTTGTTTATTTACATTTACGTATAGTTTACATCTAGGGGGCTGCGCCACGCCCTTCCCTAGCGCACTCGCTACTATCGATGCAGACTGCTTATTTCTGACATTGCTCTACTGCTTAGATGAGTTTGCCACGCTGCTTTGCAACATCACTCTACCGCTGCGATGGGAGCTGCTCGACTCCAACTCGCTACTATCGATGCAGACTGCTTATTTCTGACATTGCTCTACTGCTTAGATGAGTTTGCCACGCTGCTTTGCAACATCACTCTACCGCTGCGATGGGAGCTGCTCGACTCCAACTCTGAACAGCAGCGCCTCTTGCCTGCACATGACAACAACCAGTATATTAGGATTTGTAAGGTTTTGTATACAAGGACACGCGCACGCCACTCCTAACCCACCGGCTGTAATCCATCACGCAGATGTCGATTGCAGAAAGCGATTGTTGATGAGATCCAAAGCAGTACCTGATTAGTTAGTCGCCCCTGACGGCTTGAACGGCTTCTTCGATTTCTTCCCTGGCGCACCATCGGACGTCGTCACGCGTTTTCCCTTGCTCAATCTCTCCATTTCAGCTTTTTCCTTTCCCGCCGTTTCCTCCGTGAGGATCCGCATGAAGTGGCCAGGGTAAGTTACCCATGTCTGGTCATCTGCCGGAAGCTTGGGGTCGTATAACGGAACCTCCAGCATGTGCAGGATCCGGATGGGTTCGTTGCTCGTCAGTGGTTCTTCAGGGGGCGGGCAGAAGTACTGCATACTGAAGGGCGCATATTGGCCGTATATCGCGTTGTCACGGTCGGGCATGACGAGATTGTTGTGATTGACGCCTGGTGGCCACTTCCGGCGCCACACTTCCTCTCGAGTGGGGAATATCCGGTACACCTGCAGAACCCGTTTGGCCATGCTCGCCAGGACCAGGAACGAATGCTCGTCACTGTGCGCCTTCCCTGTATGCAGATCACTGATGAATTCGGGATCGTTCAGCCACTCCGGGCGGCGGCCAGATCCATCGCTCCAGGTGGGGTTTGTGTTAATATACTCAACTAAAGCCTCCCGCAGCTTGACTGTCCAGAACTTCACGCCGCTCCGTTGCACTTGGTGACAGGGTCGTCCATCCGCACATGTGATGTACGGAGCAACCACGGAAAGCCAGCAATCACCGTCAAACGGGACATCCCTTAACGTTAGCCCAGCGGATGCCAGGTATTCCTTGAGGGCGTCGTCGGTTGCAAAGCCCTGCTGTTGCGCTGGTTGTACATGGGTTAGCTGCATTCTGGCGTCCAGAACACCCGGCTCAGCGATCACGTGCGGGCCGTCGGTCTGAAGTTGCTTGACCTCCGTGTAAAAAATCAGTCGACCTTCCTCGCCTGGTGCGTCACACGCAAAATCTAGCATCAATCGCATGTCCGCAGTCCGTACATGGTGCACCCGTCCATCATTGCCATACACCAAGGTGCCCTCCGTCAGGCCTGGGGGGCGGGGCGGAGCTGCCCCGACGACGCGTGCTTCCGGGGCCGGTGTGGCCGCGGGAGCAGCCATTGGTGCAGCAGCACTGGTCGCCGGTTGGCCCTCCAATCCGCATTCCATGGCTGCCAGCGTCTTCCTAGGCACGGTGGGAGATGGCACGGTGGGAGGTGCTGTAGTGGCAGGCATAGGTGCACTCCTCGCCTTAGTGTTACGCGCAGCCAGCCCAAGGCAAGGTGGGACTGCCTGCAATGAGGCCACGTTCCGATGCCAGCCAGGGGTATCCTTTGGGGACAGGTGGCAACTGCACCGACACGCGAACGTGGGCCGTGAACAATTCCAGTTGTGGGTGATGACGGAAGCCACAAGCTTCGCCAATTCCATGCCGGGAAAGCTAAGCTGGTGTAAGAGTTCACTGGTTAGGTAACCGTTGGCGTCGAACATAGGCTGCCTGATGGGTGTCGTCAGCCGTCTTCGCTCCGCCGCCTTCCGCTTTCTATTCGCCTGCCGTCGGAGCACGGCACCTGGAGACCGCTTGCCTGAATATGGCTTCTTGGGCTGCTTCTTAGGCTGCTCACCACCGCCAACAGCTGGTGTGTGGCCAAGCAGCACCGCATGCTCGTCAGCGCGAGCAGCAGCCGGAGCTGCTGCTCCTTCATCCGTCGCCACCATGCTGGGTTTGGCTGCAGTTCGATGTACAGACACGCAAAGCGCCTTGATCACTGACTGCATCGTGGGGCAAGACACTTGCATCTTCTGGAAGAGCGGGTGTTCATGGAACCCCTGCACCGTTGACACTTGCACAACAACCTGCCCCTCCGCATACTGCAGGGGGGTCCCGCGCATTGCTCCGGGCTTGGTGCCTCTGCCGGAGGCAGGTTCCATTTCACATCCCGGAGGGAGGCGCGCTCTTCCGGTGAGAGGTCGGCACTCGGACCGAAGGCGAGCAGAATCTGGCGCGCACCCATGGCCACGTCTGCAAAGTTGACAACCGCGCGCGCACGTGCCTCCGCCGGTTCCAGCGCCTGAAAGTCCTGCAACGTGGCGGCATATCCCCGGTGCCTCTCGTGGACCATTAGCGGTGGCCTTAATCCCCTCGCATTCCGGAAGTCAAAGCACTCGCCGCACATCACGTGCCCCACTTGCGTCAGATCTGTACCCTCGTGAAGGGGGTGTATGCAAGCCTTACAGGCGTGCACCCTTGGCAGGAGATCGTACCCGCCCTTGAACTGGATGGCATCACCGCATGCTATGCACACCATTCGTATAGGCATGCCGTACATCTCCGTGAACCCGTGTGAGGCGATGTGCACAGCGTTGTCCAGGTCGATGACACCCTTCTCCAGGTACGAGAACGCATGGTACACGCAAAGGGACAGGGACCTCTGCCTGAATAATCCTTCCAGCCCAGGCACGGCCTGACCAGGGCACTTTCCCTGGTGTGCGGTGAGCGTGGCCGGCCACACGGTCATCCAACCGGGCCCTCCTCCCACGCGCGCCTGCTGGAAAGGGGAGGCGGTGGGGAAGCCCTGGAAAGCCGCGGGCAGCTGCATGACACCATCCTCGTTCTCCGGCCAGTACTTCGTCTCAACCGTTTCAGGCAAGACCTCAGTGTAACCCTGCTCATCCAGGCACATCAGGGCGGAGTAGGTACGGATTCCAGCCTCACCATACACCCGTTCCAGCCCAAGCAGTTCCTCCATGGAATGCGCATGAACGTCCGTGTGCTTGACCTGACTGGGGCTGTCAATGCAACGACCGAGTACAGCAGGCGCCGGCAGGAATACTTTTGTGTCCGGCGTCCTCTCCCCCAAATGGCGATAGATACAGTCTCCCCGCCGCACCATCTCATCTCGCATGTACCACCACACTATACGAAACAATCGCTGCGGTTGGCCGCCATGCGCGTCACCAGCCTCCCATAGGCAATAGACCTGCGCCCGGCAGTGCGGGGATATCAACGGTGGGGTTTTATACTTGGCCACCGCACTCGAAAACAGTCCACCCACCACGAAGAACGGTAGTAGACTTTCCGAAATCGGATTCAGCGTCTCCTCATATTCCTGACGAACAAGTTCCTGTGTGCTAACGGCCAAATCCCTCCAGGCACGAAGCCGAACACAGAAATCCTGGAGGTCCTCCACCCCCATCCTCATGAACTCCGGGGTCAGGGGGGGCTCGCCGAAAGCTTCGCGTGCAAGCTTCCAACTTTTGGTGTTGACCGTAATGTTACCGTGCAGCTTTTTCCGGAGCTCGGCAATAGTAAAGCCCGTTTCATTTAATTGCCGGTTACTCCCCCTAGGGAGGGGCTCGTCAGGAGGTAATGCGCGCTGCGCCTTCCGAAGCGTCTCTTCCTCGCTGCTGTATTCCTCAAGTAACTGCAACAATCTACACAGCTCCTTGCTGATCCAATCTATCCATTCCAGGATGACCTCTATGTCTGCCAACTGGGCCGTGTAGACGGCGAGCGCCGCTCCTCCTCGGAACTCCCTGATGGCATTCAACTGCTCGTCATCTGCCGAACATCCCGCACTGATGTGGTAATCCAACAGGACTTCTACGTTCGCCGGATACTTTTGGGTGTGCACGGAACGGGCGTCCGCTCCCGGGAACAATCTTAGCCATGGCCTGTCCCCGTACTCCTGCCCCCCCTGGCCCACACAACCCCCCTGTACTGTAAGGTCGCGTATTAGAGGAGCTGTCCTCACACCGCACCGAACATGGGCATAGGTTGCAATACACTTATTCATTATGAACAATACTCGTATTCATTATAAAAACATATTATTCACATGTACATATTCATCTTTTATTCACATTGGTCTTGATCAATGATTACGGTTCGCACGGTACGATTTTGCCTACTTCTTCAGCTTTGCTCTACTACATTCCTGTCGATGGCACGACTTCCAGTGCATTTGCGCACAACCATGGGAACAATACACTGCTTGGTGACAGCCACCACACCGCTTCGCCCCTTGTTTACCACAATTCATACAAAGACACTGGTGTGCTGACACCGAGCACTTCCCAAACCGATCCTTGTTTGCCTTGCGAACAGCGGCTGTTGTCAAGCACGCGGTCCAGCCGTTGGGGAGCTTCACTGGTGAATTGAAGTCTGTTGTGCCCAATGACAATGTTGACAACCCAATCTCCTGGTAACACCCCAAACGGTCGCGTGTCAGAGGAGCTGTCCTCACACCGCACCATAGATATTCCGTGTGCCCTACCCACATGCGCCCACGGTCAACCGCACCAACCAGAAACAACCACATACATCACACCGGCCACACCCCCTTATTATGGTCGCGTGTCAGAGGAGCTGTCCTCACACCGTTTCAACCGAGCCACGGGTCCGGGGCCGCGCCTCGAGCCTTGAATAACAAGGACACGCGCACGCCTCTCCTAACCCACCGGCTGTAATCCACAAAGAAGATGCCTTGCACACGAGTAGCCACGGGTACAGGGGGCGCGCAGCGAGCCTTGAATCAGGCCACGCGCACGCCGCTCCCGACCCACCGGCTCATCGTCGGGGAAAAGAAAAACAACCATTCGTGTTGTAACCTTACCGGCCGGTCGACGAATTTCCCCACGGTCCACCGCACCGACCCAAAACAAACACATACATCCTACCGGCCACACCCCCTTATTATGGTCGCGTGTCAGAGGAGCTGTCCTCACACCGCACCATATATATTCGATTTGCCCAACCCACATGCGCCCACGGTCTGCCGCACCGACCCAAAACAAACACATACATCCTACCGGCCACACCCCCTTATTATGGTCGCGTGTCAGAGGAGCTGTCCTCACACCGCACCATATATATTCGATTTGCCCAACCCACATGCGCCCACGGTCTGCCGCACCGACCCAAAACAAACACATACATCCTACCGGCCACACCCCCTTATTATGGTCGCGTGTCAGAGGAGCTGTCCTCACACCGCACCATACATATTCGGTGTGCCCAACCCACATGCGTCCACGGTCCACCGCACCGAACCGAAACAGCCACATACATCCTACCGACCGGCCACACCCCCTTATTATGGTCGCGTGTCAGAATAGTTGTCCTCGCACCGCACCATATACATTCCGTGTGCCCAACCCACATGCGCCCACGGTCCACCGCACCGACCCGAAACAGCCTCATACATCCTACCGGCCACACCCCCTTATTATGGTCGCGTGTCAGAGGAGCTGTCCTCACACCGCACCATACATATTCAGTGTGCCCTGTACGCGCATAGCACCACCTGAGAGACGACATACGCTCATTCAACAAGACGTTCTAAAATTTATTTCAAAAGTTGCTTACATCTAGGGGGCTGCGCCACGCCCTTCCCTAGCGCACTCGCTACTATCCATGCAGACTGCTTATTTTGGGCATTGGTACACCGCTTAGATGAGTTCACCGCAGACCACCACTATCTCAGCCACTATCGGGGTTCACAGTTCACATTGTCCCACTGCTGACACGAGGTCGCGAAGCTCGGGTATCTGATGCAAAAAACGGCCCAATATACCCCCGCGTGATCATACGGGCAGCGCAGCGTACGCTCAAAGTCTTGAACACATAACCGCCATATTCCCATAGCCCCGCCATATTCCTCCATTCCGACACAGCGATGGCCTTGCATTCGTGTCGGTGTGTCCGCTGCCAGTCTCCGCGCTGACACTCAGGTGAACAGTACACACGCGAAAGGCACCCTCCGCATTGACGGACGCCTTTCCCAATCAGGACACGGCGACATACGGAACAAGGCTCTTGTCTCTTCGGCAGGGATCTCGGGGGAATCGGTTGACAGTATTCCGCAAAGTGCGCATGGATGTAGATTATTGTTCTCCAACACTCGTGGCCGTGTGAGCACTGGCGCGGAAAACTGGTGGATTCGCTTTGCCCGCGGTTTTGAAAAGATGAAGCGTAGATACCTTCCGCTGCACGTATGCATACCACACGATTGGCATAGTCAGGTCTGCCGTATTTGGGAATTTTTTGAGTGGTACGCATCTGCCGAAATATGCACTCCGGCGCGAACTGTGATACATTGTATCCAGTGCATTTTATGAGAGGTTCGATGGGATTCTCAGGACACCATGCCTCCACCATGATATCTCCACGCGCAGGATCCCCTGTCGCAGCATACTTGTCTTGCACATACACAAACGCCATCCACGTCTCGCCCGGCCGGCCAGTGGTCACCCAGCTTTTCCTCCACCATCCGCGACGCAACTGACCTTCCACGACAACATTGCCTGATTGGAGCGACTCCACCCGCCATTGGACGACACGGTGGAACATGGTTCGCACGGCGGTAACCACCAGCGCCAAGAAAAGGGCACGCGAAGAAAACGGTCGTGGATCATAGCGCAGTTCCGGGCACTTTAGCGAACCGAACATCGCACATGCATCGCTTTCGGGCTCCCATTGCCTTTGTGCAGTTTCCGGCACATCCAGGAGAAACATCTCTGCATTCCCCTGGGGACGTGCACCCTCCAACAGCGAGCCCCATGATGCATCCGGGCCGTACAGGCAATGCCCGTGAAACGTGAACTCAAAGGAGTACGATTCGGCTCCCTCCACATTTTGACGCATGCGGCGGACATAGCAGAACGCCCGACATCGGTACCGCAAAAATTCAGTCATGTCCACCCAAGAGTCGAGCGTGTCGTACGCATTCGCACACGCGGATCGCAGCGGTTCGTGACCCAGACCGGTTAACGTGCCTGCAACCTAAAACACCGCACAATCGATTTTCAATACACTTTAATGCCAAAAGTATTACTCATCTGGAAGTTTTAGGTGCCTCCATAATGTACCTTTAATAATTGGAGCAATTAACGGACAAGTGGTGCGCGCTCACGTGAGGTCTACAAGTGTACCGGCGGGCACGGGCGGAATCCACTCAACGACAATGCCGTACCCTTGCAAATCGTCAAGCCTATACAGGCAGCACGGACTACCCCTTCGCCTAAATAGGTCTACATGAGTCCCGCCGCGCGAAAGTCTCAACACTAGAACCGTGCTGTGAACTCGTGCCGCATAAACCGTCAGGGTGTAGTTCACCAAATAACCCCAGTGACACCGGTGTTCGTCACACAAATAATTTTTTTGTTGAGGAGTAATGCCCGCCTGGGTTGAACACCAACCCACAGAGTTGGCCATCTTGGCCACTGTTCCCTGCAAGGCCTGCGCACGGTACTTGCCGCTAGTTGCCGCAGCCAGAGACCATATGAAACACTTGCCATCGCCAGGGACGCGTACAATATGCCATGTTCGGAGACAGCGCCCCTACAAAAACACGCAAACAGTCATGACCAGGGAGGTTCACGGAGTTCACGTGCGCAGTGCAGGCATCCGTGACCAACAGGCAGGACAGGTGCGTTGCAATACAAGTATCATATGACCAAGGTGCGGTGCTTAGAGCCATCCACCTGCACTCTGACACAGATGCAGTGCTCTAAGCAAAGCCATCCTGGACTGTGCCTAAGGTCCTGCTCAGAGCAATCGTGCACTCTGACACAGGTGCCGTGCTCTAAGCAAAGCCATCCTGCACTCTGACGGAGGCGCAGTGCTCTGAGCAATCATGCACTCTTACATATGTGCAGTACTTATAGCAATCATGCATTGTGACACTGGTGCAGTGCTCACGGCAATGTTGGAGATGGTGCAGATGTGCAGTGCTCTTGGCGATCTAGCACACTGACAGAGGTGCAATGCTCAAAGCAATCATGCACGTTCTAGCAGAGGTGTAGTACTTAGAGCGATCATGCATTGTGACACAGGTGCAGTTCTCAGAGCAATGTCGCAGATTATGGTGCAGAGGTGCAGTGCTTAGAGCGATCATACCTTCTAGCAGAGGTGGAGGGCAAGCCAAGGCATGGGTGGGAAAGAAGGGGTCTTAAGAGGCAAGCCAAGGGTAAGGGTGAAGGGTGAGGCGCTACGTTGGTACCTTTAGCATCGCTGCTATGATCTCACCCGCGTTCCACTTTTCGGGGATGTTGGAATCAAATGTCTTCCAGTACAACCCAAACTTGATTTGCTTTCCACTGATTGGATCAAACTGCACTTTCTTGAAATCGTCGATCTCGGAAGCTTGGAACTGGTAGCCTTGTGGCCAACTTTTCCCGAACAACTTCCACTTTCCTGAAATCCCGCCCAGAGTGCAAAAGATAGTAAGCCTTGTATCACATGCCTACAGTAATCACTCAGTAATAAGAAAACCCGCCAATAAGAAAGTAGCCAGACTTTCTTGGGGGGGGGGGGGGTACCCGATTTGGTGAATATTGCTGGCTGGCTTTTTTGAGCTATGAAATATGGGGTGATAAGAAATATGGGCTGGCGCCATATTTCTTATTGGTGCGCCGCAGGCGGAATTTTTTAAAATGTCGCATTTTCACGGGTTTATCACCGAAAATTTAAGAAAATTGCTGGCTGATTGAAAAAAATGACCCACTATTCTTACGATTTTCATAGGACGCTGGCGCTGGCGGGGGGGGGAGGGGGGATGGGCATCCAAGTTGGCGAATATTGCTGGCTGGTCCCAAATCTCCGGTTTTCTTATTACCGAGTGATTACTGTACACGATAAAGGAATCATAAATAGAGAGAGGTGTAGTGCTCACAGCGATCCTTACCTTTGACAAAGGTGTTGTGCTCTAAGCAATCCTGCACTTTTACAGAGGTGAAGTGCTCTGAGGAGGAAATCTGCATTCTGACCGAGGTGTAGTGACTCCCATTGCGGCAACAACTTGTGGTCTATGCATGCACAGTGAAAGGCAAAATTTTGTGAATAGTGGATGCAACAAACAAGCAAGGTTTCTATACCTGAGAGCTTGCCCTCTTTCAAAGCGGCATCCACCAACATCTCGGAGCTCCTTTCCCGGTGTTGGTAGGCAATCTTGATGAGGTAAGAAGCCCACTTGAATCTCTTGTCGGAATTGTTAAGCTTGCTGATGATGTTCTTCTGGTCATGGAACAAATCTGGGCCAACCTGCACACAAGATGTCCACGCACGCGCACAGCGACATCGTGGATACTACTACCTAGGTTGATAGAAGAATGAAAAAAAGCTGAAAAGTGGATGGAGGGACATTTATTACCTCAGAAGCCCCACTATGTTGTATTATCTCATCTCGCTTTGCAGGGGCGGTATCATAGAAGGCAAACATAGGTCCCCAACCAGTCCGTCGTGCGCATGCCTGTAACATGGGCACCTTATAACGACCATATCGCAAACATGAGACACGCGGGTGCAAATGCGAAAAAAATGAGAAAGCATTAAATTGTATGCCAAATTGGTTATTGGGGTTCTGAATGACAAATATGAGGGTTAATTTGAATAGTCCTTGAAGGAATTTCGAAAAATCTGGGTTTTGACTCTTCAAAGTAGCCACGCGCGTCACGCGGGCGGCAAGAAAACGGGAAAGGTGGAAGTATCGTGTTAGGTGTGGAAAGTTATGATATTGCCTTATGTTTGTGATCGAAATGTTGGAATTTTGCACTATTAGAATATGTAATATTTTGACATTTGCAAAAATGCAACTATTTGCTTACATGGGAGAGATCCAAATGAGACACCCGCGTGTCTCATTTTTGCGATACAGTATGGTCGTTTTATGGTTGATAGCATCACTAGGAACACGGAGTGCATTGCAGACTTCCCCGGTCTCCACGGTCTGCGTGGCGATGCCCTTCGCACCCACAACTGGTCCAGCATAGTAGGTGACGTCAATGGCCGTTGCCTCCTTAGCAACCACTTCCTGCAACTCTCGGTGGCGATAGGTGCTAGTAGACGCTAGGAAGTCGCGTAGGTGGCGGGAAATTATGTCGCGAGAGATAGGGACTATGCCCACGTCTTCCATGCGCGGGAATGGCGACACCTAAAAAACACGAGGTCCACAACGATTGGACAAGTCAACTCAAAGAGGTACACCGTACTTGTGCTTGCATGTGAAAATAATTTAGGCAGGCACCTTGTATGTAGAGTGCTCCAAGCAAGGTGGTGTACTCCACTCTTGCTGATTGAAGGGGATGCCTTTGCGATGGGTTGAGAGTCGTCCACACCTGATCCCCGACGAAATTCTGCACATTGCGATACGTGTTCGGGGTCAACAAACATTGGGACGAAAGTAATAGCATAAAGATATTAGCATGAGGTAAAATGAAAAGAAGATCGGGACCTGTAAAGCCTTGAAGTGTTGGAGCCCAAGGGAAGAATAGGAGGCCTCACGTTGGAGATAGTCGTTGATGGCGAGGTGATGCAAGGTTTTGCAAAAGGTGGCCACACCCGTGCCACGTGTACATTGTAGCTGTAAGGATTTGAGGGTCGCATTAGACAGCATAGTGCTGGCAAATTCTTGGGAAATGTGTATGTCTATTGCAAATTGTAGGGAGGGGCTTAGTTGGCGAAGCATCTTTGGGTCATGGCCATATGCGGGAGACCCACACGTAAGGCAAGTGCGGTGCACAGATGTGACGTAGTGGCACCGGCCATCTAACGTCATAATGCGCGAGACTCCAGAGGCACCAAATTTGGTGATACCCCAATAGTTGGAGACGACATCAGGTTTGGGGCAGTCCTCATATGCACACGGCATTGCGTTGGTAAGGAGTGACCCACGCATGCCAACAATATCGATTGTGTAGAGCTTGGTCCCACAAAATGCGGAACTAACTACTTCTGGCTTCAAGGGGATATCGATACCGGTCTCCAAGAATTTGGACTGTGGTGGAACATTGTAGTACAAGTGTTGTGTGATTGGGAAAGGTAGTGTTTTTGTAGCTGTCCAAGATCGAACAAGCTCTCGCGCAATTTGTCGGTGATAAGGGAAGGGATTTGAGTAGTAGCTTGCTTGTATTGGGAAGAGTTTTGGGGAGCTTTTGGTGGAGCGATGCCGAATAATTCGACAAGTTGGGTCTCTTGCTGAGAGGTAGAAGGAATCACGAGAGGGAGCGTAGCATCGTATGCGATGGCTTGCTCAATGAGCTCAACGACCACCGCCACTATTTCAGGCTCGACACCGAGTGCACAATTTGTGATTGCAGCTTGGATAGTTTCATGGGGCGGAGAGTCTCGCGTCTCGATGGATGTAGAGAACCTAGAGATAGGAGGTGTGCTAGAGCGCTTGAAAAAGTCGTTGACATCTTGCCCACACCACACATTACTTTTCCCCCTTGGAATCGAGCTCAGATCGGGCAAAGCACTCGGACATGCGTTGATGGCTCGAGGGGACAAGAACGTTCAGAGTTGTTGTTGCGTAGGTGGTTGCCATTCTCCTTGGCAAGGTGTATCGGGCACATTGGCCTCATTGAATGGAAGAGAGGGAAGAGCGACTCGATGGGAATATCGACACGCTGTGCACAAAGGGTCTTCACGATTGTGAGCTCTTTTTGGAGGGCGGCAACCACTTCGAGTTGCCGCACAAACATAACACTTGGGAGGGGCGTTTTTGAGAGCTTTGATGGTCTCTCGACGAATACTACAGTATGCTTGAAAGGGGCATTGATCTTCGTTCGCTTGTCACGTACAGTCGCGACCATGGTCTACGCAAACAACAAGCTGAGGGGGGAATACGCATGCGTGTTTTCCAAGCCGGAAGATCCAGTCGAACACAACAGAGAGAAAGGGCTTCTGGAAAACTGCAGGCTTGCGATCAGAGTGCGCATTGAGTTTTAGCGTCGAGTGCAAGACGTCCGATCGTGGGTATATTGGTTATACGATCTTACGATTATAACGTTGGGGGATAGGTACCTATGCCTACCTATCCCTTTCCATCCAATGTCACAGCAGCAGTCCACCATCCCCCACCATAAACGATAAAGCCCAAACACTGGGCGTGGCATCCCCTTAGTTTATCCCTTGAGCTCTACTGTGTCACAAGTTTGAAAAGAAAAAAGAAAAAGAAAAAAACCACGCCTCATCGGGCGTATGAGTAAATTAATTTCCCCGGCCCTACTCTGGGCCGGATGTACAAGCTTGTGACACAGTGACACTGTATATCTCTTAAACGTTGCAGACCCTCTATAGAGGGTTAACTTTTTTTCAGCTATCTGTATGACTCACCGCGGGCGCGGTACTAGGGGGAGTCATGCATGCGATGGCTCATATTAATCGTCGAGAGTTGAATTTTCTTTGGTTCTATCGGTAGGCGACGAAATCCCTATTCCACGCTTCAAAATGCGCCACAACTGCCTTGAAACCACGTTGAAAAACACCCGAAATTCGAGGGTGCGGAGGGTTAACTAAATATTTTGTGTTTCGGCGAATTTTTCTTTTTCCACTTAAAAGTTGGGACCGAGCGGCTACAGCGACTTTATTCGAGTGTCCCAAAAGGTACTCGAAGTGAAAAAGCGCCCATCGCTCATGTCAAGTCGCCGATATCATCCACTCCATGTGCACCACCCCTCAAAATTTGGAGTCCGAAGTGGGCTCACTTTCGATCTCAGCTCATGGGAGGCATGCATTTGGCGAGGACCGTGTACCCTGGCATCAGAACGATAGATTAGAGTGCCCATGTGGACCCCCGCCCCACGGACCCTTCATTCTAGCTATTTCCGAGGTGTACAAGGCGATGAAAGATGGTATGACATGGGTATGGCACCCTGTCATACATGTGTCATACGGGGTATGACATACCCTTTGACCGCCCTATAGCCCCGCAAGATGCGAATTAAATAACACCATACCTTGCCCCCCCTAAATATATGTCAAAAGCCCCACAATGAGCCAGGGTATGCATGAACGCCCCACGATTGCGTCACGAACGTTCCGTAAGCTCAATTTGTCCACTGCGGGGCTCGAACCCGGGACCTCGGGCTTGGGTGCCCAAAAAACTTATGGGAAACGAGCTAACCACTGTTCCGCGTTTCTGTCCGCCCCCCCCCACGCGTGGGTCCGCCCCCACGGACGCGTGGGTGGTATGGTATGCCAATCCTGGCTATGTACCCGAACCTTGTCGAGAATTGCAATCTACACCGTTGACCGATATGAAATCTTAACCCTCCATAGAGGGTTAACTCGGAAACGTTTAAGAGATAGTGAGTGATTCCTGCTATAGTCAAGTGCTCCGCTTCGGGATCCAGGATGTGTCAGAAAATGCCCAGCTCGAGCTGCAACTCCAACTGCAACTGGTGTCACTGCAACAACGAAACGGTTGAAGAAGAAGCAAAACGCGTTTCCCTTCCGCGTTTCTCGTGTTGATATTTTCACTCGAGATAGTTACTACAGTGATAGATGCTGTGGTGAAAGATTCCAACATAGTCGTCGCATATTCTGTGCAAGCTTTTTAAGAAAAGAATCAAAATGGCAAACAGAGAGAGGGCGCTCAGCCAGAGCTCACTGTACCCGCAGAATGTGATCCTTGAAGGTTGGCTGGCGAAGCTTTCTCCTGCAATGATGAAGGGTTGGCAGAAGAGGTGTGTCTCCTTAATTTTCTGTGTATAATACTTTCGCTTGTGCAGAGCAAGAAACCTTTGTTTCAAAAGACTTTTCGTGAATGAAGGGAGAGGGTTTTCACCTCTGTGCGGCCGCAGGTTTGTGCGCCTCGACAGTACAAAGCTGTATTATATGAAGGTATGAACTTGAAAATTTCTTTTTGTTTTCTATGAAAACAAATTCTCTCGCTTGAACGCGAATTCCAGCTCCGAAGAAAGTCGCGTGCCCTCACTCGTACTACACGCCTTTACTTCGAGACACAGTTAAAAAGAGGTAGATATGTGGTTTCTGCAGGATCCTTCTTCTAAGGAGGACTCCGGATATATCGAGTTGGAAAGAGCTGGTTACGTGGAGTCTAAAGGCGAGTTGCTCTTTACACATCTGATCGTTCAGTTTCCTGATTTGCATTTTCCCTTTTGCAAGTTGACCGAGTCAGTTTGTTCGACTGCAGACAAAAAACTCAAAATTTGGGCTTATGACCCCAAGCGCAAGGATGAAAGAGCTTACGAGTTCAAGGCCGACACTGAGGTGCGTGGCGCTCACCTCCTTTTGATTAAAGTCGCGTCCTTTCTGCATGTGACCTGTAGGCGGGACCGACCTCATTGATAAGTGTGCCGCCGCAGGACGAAGGTTACAAATGGAGGGACGCGATACAGGGAGTGATGCTTGCCCTTAAGAGAGCAGCTAACGAACCAGATGAGGATGCGGCACCACCGCCTGCCGCTGCATCACCAACACCTGCAGCTGCACCACCGGTTGCTGTTGCACCACCAACACCGCCGAAACCAGAACCCGTCCCCGAGCCTGCTCCCGAGCCCGAGCCTGCTCCTCCTCCTGCGCCCGAGCCCGAACCCGGAACCCGAGCCTGCTCCTCCTCCTGCTCCCGAGCCCGAACCCGAGCCTGAACCCGAACCCGAACCCCAACCAAAGGTGGCGGAGGCGGAGGTTGATGACCCTGCAATCGAAGCTGCCTTAGAGGAACGACGAAAAGCTCTGCTTGCCAAGGGTGCGGCTAGGAAGGTAGAGATTATGGAAGAACTGAGGGAGAAGGCAAAGGCCTTAATTGACCCCACCGCCGCGAAGAAGGCCGAAGAGGAGGCCAAGAGAGCGAGAGAATTAGCAACTCCAATTAACTCTAACGTTCGGTCTGCTGCTGCGGAGAGGTTTGCGCGAGGTCTCGTGCAGAAGGAAGCTGCAGGACAGATGATGATAAATGATGCTGCAAAGCGATGGAAGGGCTCTATTCTGGCAGTGAAGAAAACTGCGTATGCCGATACAGAAAAGATCGATCCTCTTATACAGGTACTTCAATTAGGTTCCGGTACTGCCAAGGTAGCTGCCGCAGGTGCCTTGGCCAATCTTGCCCTCGGAAAGGACGAGAACAAGCTGTATATCGCGGCGCAGGACGTGATCACCAATTTCCTCGAGCTGTACAAGGAGAGTGAGGCAGGACAGCATCCTTCCTTGGTGGCCCTTGCCAACATCGCCGGCGATGATATGGTGAAAGACCTTCTCGTGTATGAGGGTGCCGTTGAAACCCTCAAAGATTCCCTCACGAGTAACTCTCCCGCCGAGAGCAAGGGAGCTGCCGTGATTCTCGCAGTGAACCTGGCTTCGCGGGATGACGGCCGGGAAGCGCTTGTAACGCATGGAGTCCACAAATTGTTGATCCAGGCGATGAAATCAGAGGCACCCGAGGTAAAGTCAAACGCTGCGGCCGCCGTCGCGAATATAGCTTTCTTCAAGGACAACTGTGACCCCATGATTAAAGCTGGGGTTATTCCAGTTCTGGTGTCTGTTTTACAAGAAGGCACCGACTCCGCAAAAAGCAACGTCTGCCTTGCTCTCAGCATCCTCTCCGCGACGAGTGTCGAGAACGCGGTGTTGCTCGAGGAAGCCGGTGCCGTGGTGCCGCTTGTGGAGCACTTGAAGACCACCTCCGGAAACGTCCAGCTTAGTGCGTGCCAAGCGATCGCAAATATGGCCTGCGCGAAGCAGGTGAAGGTGGCTCTCACCGAGGCTGGGGTCATCGAGCCTCTGGTGTCAATATTATGCAACGGAAGTGCCCCCGCCCAAAGATCGGCCGCCGCTGGCCTGGCAAACCTCGCAAACGCAGGCAACGAAGAAAAGATTGCGGAGCTCGGAGCGATCCCTGTGCTTGTCGGGCTGCTTACTTCCCAGCCGGCAAGCCGAGTGACTGCCGCAAAAGCTCTTGCAAACTTGGCTTCGGTGGATGTTATCCGGACACAGATCACTGAGGCGGGAGCAATATTGCCGTTGATGAACATTCTGAATGCAGAGCAATGGGACGGGGTTGCGGCTTGTGCACTGGCACTCGCCAGGCTTTCCCTGGATGCACCCACCAAGAAGAAAATCATTGAAATGAAGGGCCTGGATATTCTAAGCAAACGCTTGAAAAGTGCCCCTCCGGAGGCGCAGGCAAGTCTAGCCTCTGCGCTACAAAACTTGGCAATCTAGTACAGAATTCCAGCAACCGACCTCGAAAGGCTTCTCCTGAATAGTTATGTTTAGTTTCCGTTTATCAATATGTAGACTGCTGCATGTTTGCACTTCTTGCTGGGCTTCCCTCTTTTCCGATTCGGTCTGAACAGGAGATACTTGAGGAAAACAGTAGTTGGCCTTGTATGATACCAATATACATCATAGTGAGGAATATCAGCAGTCGAGAAGAATGACAGAACAAGCCCGGAGACAACTATTACAAAGTGGAAACTTGTCTGTCTGAATTTCCCCACGTACATCCCTTAATTTAATGTGCATAGATGACTGGTGGTCTCTGAATTTGCTCCTGATAACCCTCGCCAGAATTTGAATGTTAGCTCAATCGGATTTGTTTTTTGTGAAAAAAGCTTATGTACTATCCTGTACTATCTCTGAAAGTATTTTGCGACACTTTTCTGATTTGTGGAAGGGTTTCATTGTGTTTCTGACGAGAGAACAGTACAGACAGTAGTTTTGATGAAAGTGCCGGTGCAGACCTAGGGATGTCAGGAAGATACATTTCGACTGATTTCCCAGCCACAGTACAGAGACGGTACAGCTTGACAGTAAGAGATAGTACAGCCTCCTCATATCGACTCGTGTGCAGGTTTTATGGCTCAAGTTTGTGAAAATCCCGTGATCTTGGCTGCAATCTTAATGCAAAAATCGTCCAGCATATATATCTTCCAGCAGGAACTCTAGGCCGGTCTGTCTTGTACCACGGCTTCGAATATTCTGTGTGTAATTTTCCTGTGGAACTGTAGGAGGCAGTACCAAACCCTCTACTTAACAGTCACTGTGAAACTACTTGTGGATAAGATATAGTGCAAGGTTCTATATTATGCTATATATCTCATTTGATGCTAACCAAACTATGCTGGTTCTTAGGATCTATGTCCAGACTTAATGCATATACTTGCATATAAGAATTAGGTTATATCTTTTGCCATATTGGCTTGACTTTACTCTTGGGAACTCATCTGTTTCTTTGGCCTTGGCCATTACTTATTCACTCAACTCCCTGAGTTAATCCTAGTCAGCATGGCCAAGTCTCATTAACCTATCAGATGCTTCTACTACAGTATCATGCAGTATGAGGTGTCAGTGCTTCACTATGACACCTTATTACACCGTACACTAGTACTGTGTACTCCCACTAAGGGGGGTCTCTTCCTCAACAGGGGTCTCGGGCGCTAATATCGTAAGGCGCGTATGGCACTGCTAGCATGTATGACACCGCTGAGTCATCCGCGCATGACACAATATGTTGTCCTAGCACAACTCCCCCCCCCTTCACGTGGGAAGCGTCCTCGCGAACATATACGTTACTACTTTGCTCATCGCGTTTGCTCATCTGATTAGCTTGAGGGCTCTACTAAGGTCACATCGCTGGCGCTCCTCACAACGGCACACTACTCATATCAAGGCAGCTTTCGGTCTTCAATTTCCCGCCATCATGATGGTCATAACACTCGCATCGGCTACCAAGGCTGTCGATAATACGGAACAAAAATCTTTGCAAGTAGGGGACCTCGGTCAAGAGGTCACATATGCTCGTCGTGCAGGCGCACAAACTCAGTTCTCCGTCTACTACGCGTCGTCCGCTTCAACCGTATGCCATAGGTTCACCAAGTCCTCAATTCGCGTGCGTCCAAGAGCGCCCCTCGCCAGCGGTTGGGCCACGTCCTCACCATCAAAGAAATGGCTAGCGTGGCGGTGCGCTCGGCGCGCTCTCTTCCCCCCCAAAAGAAAAGCGATCCACGCTTGGACGCTTTCTCCTAGCGCCGTGGGGAAGGGCGCAGGCGAGCACCTCTCGTGCTCACCCTGTAGCGACACGAGCACAAGGGCGGCGCCCCTTGTCTGCGTGTGGCGAGGCGTCCCATCGCTGGGCGCCATCTCGCCCGGAGCGTCGGCCACCCACGCCTCAGCAGCGACCCTCACGTGGGTGCTGCGCTCCGCGCTCGTCGCCGGGGCACGCGTGTGCGGTGTGACGCTCCCAGGCCCGCTCATCTCCTCTCCGAAGAGCCTCGATGGCGCCCGGTCGCCGTGCACACGCTGCGCGCCACCCCTAGGCACCATGAGTATGGCGTGCCTGGTGGGGCAGCTGCGCGTCACACGGCCCGAGACAGCGGCCATCTATCCGGCTGCCTCGTGGCGGTGCGCTCGGCGCGCTCGCGGTGGTCATCGTGTGCCACCCACGGCGCGCTCTCTCCCCCCCCCAAAGAAAAGCGGTCCACGCCTGGACGCTTTCTCCTGGCGCCGTGGGGAAGGGCGCGGGCGAGCACCCCTCGTGCTCACCCTGTAGCGACACGAGCACAAGGGCGGCGCCCCTTGTCTGCGTGTGGCGAAGCGTCCCATCGCTGGGCGCCATCTCGCCCGGAGCGTCGGCCACACAGGCCTCAGCGGCGACCCTCACGTGGGTGCTGCGCTCCGCGCTCGTCGCCGGGGCACGCGTGTGCGGTGTGACGCTCCCAGGCCCGCTCATCTCCTCTCCGAAGAGCCTCGGTGGCGCCCGGTCGCCATGCACACGCTGCGCGCCACCCCTAGGCACCATGAGTATG
>LGRX02028292.1:0-10754 GCA_001247695.2 Cymbomonas tetramitiformis
TGCCACCCGCGGCGCGCTCGCTTCCCCCCCAAAAGAAAAGCGGTCCACGCCTGGACGCTTTCTCCTAGCGCCGTGGGGAAGGGCGCGGGCGAGCACCCCTCGTGCTCACCCTGTAGTGACACGAGCACAAGGGCGGCGCCCCTTGTCTGCGTGTGGCGAAGCGTCCCATCGCTGGGCGCCATCTCGCCCAGAGCGTCGGCCACATAGGCCTCAGCAGCGACCCTCACGTGGGTGCTGCGCTCCGCGCTCGTCGCCGGGGCACGCGTGTGCGGTGTGACGCTCCCAGGCCCGCTCATCTCCTCTCCGAAGAGCCTCGATGGCGCCCGGTCGCCATGCACACGCTGCGCGCCACCCCAAGGCACCATGAGTATGGCGTGCCTGGTGGGGCAGCTGCGCGTCACGCGGCCCGAGACAGCGGCCATCTATCCGGCTGCTTCGTGGCGGTGCGCTCGGCGCGCTCGCGGTGGTCATCGTGTGCCACCCGCGGCGCGCTCTCTTCCCCCCCCAAAAGAGAAAAGCGGTCCACGCCTGGACGCTTTCTCTTGGCGCCGTGGGGAAGGGCGCGGGCGAGCACCTCTCGTGCTCACCCTGTAGCGACACGAACACAAGGGCGGCGCCCCTTGTCTGTGTGTGGCGAAGCGTCCCATCGCTGGGCGCCATCTCGCCCGGAGCGTCGGCCACACAGGCCTCAGCAGCGACCCTCACGTGGGTGCTGCGCTCCGCGCTCGTCGCCGGGGCACGCGTGTGCGGTGTGACGCTCCTAGGCCCGCTCATCTCCTCTCCGAAGAGCCTCGATGGCGCCCGGTCGCCGTGCACACGGTGCGCGCCACCCCTAGGCACCATGAGTATGGCGTGCCTGGTGGGGCAGCTGCGCGTCACGCGGCCTGAGACAGCGGCCATCTATCCGGCTGCCTCGTGGCGGTGCGCTCGGCGCGCTCGCGGTGAATGGTCACAGTGTGCCACCCGCGGCGCGCTCTCTTCCCCCCCCAAAAGAAAAGCGCTCCACGCCTGGACGCTTTCTCCTGGCGCCGTGGGGAAGGGCGCGGGCGAGCACCTCTCGTGCTCACCCTGTAGCGACACGAGCACAAGGGCGGCGCCCCTTGTCTGCGTGTGGCGAAGCGTCCCCTCGCTGGGCGCCATCTCGCCCGGAGCGTCGGCCACATAGGCCTCAGCAGCGACCCTCACGTGGGTGCTGCGCTCCGCGCTCGTCGCCGGGGCACGCGTGTGCGGTGTGACGCTCCCAGGCCCGCTCATCTCCTCTCCGAAGAGCCTCGATGGCGCCCGGTCGCCATGCACACGCTGCGCGCCACCCCTGAGCACCATGAATATGGCGTGCCTGGTGGGGCAGCTGCGCGTCACGCGGCCTGAGACAGCGGCCATCTATCCGGCTGCCTCGTGGCGGTGCGCTCGGCGCGCTCGCGGTGAATGGTCACAGTGTGCCACCCGCGGCGCGCGCTCTTCCCCCCCCAAAAGAAAAGCGCTCCACGCCTGGACGCTTTCTCCTGGCGCCGTGGGGAAGGGCGCGGGCGAGCACCTCTCGTGCTCACCCTGTAGCGACACGAGCACAAGGGCAGCGCCCCTTGTCTGCGTGTGGCGAGGCGTCCCATCGCTGGGCGCCATCTCGCCCGGAGCGTCGGCCACACAGGCCTCAGCAGCGACCCTCACGTGGGTGCTGCGCTCCGCGCTCGTCGCCGGGGCACGCGTGTGCGGTGTGACGCTCCCAGGCCCGCTCATCTCCTCTCCGAAGAGCCTCGATGGCGCCCGGTCGCCATGCACACGGTGCGCGCCACCCCTGAGCACCATGAATATGGCGTGCCTGGTGGGGCAGCTGCGCGTCACGCGGCCTGAGACAGCGGCCATCTATCCGGCTGCCTCGTGGCGGTGCGCTCGGCGCGCTCGCGGTGAATGGTCACAGTGTGCCACCCGCGGCGCGCTCTCTTCCCCCCCAAAAGAAAAGCGCTCCACGCCTGGACGCTTTCTCCTGGCGCCGTGGGGAAGGGCGCGGGCGAGCACCTCTCGTGCTCACCCTGTAGCGACACGAGCACAAGGGCGGCGCCCCTTGTCTGCGTGTGGCGAAGCGTCCCATCGCTGGGCGCCATCTCGCCCGGAGCGTCGGCCACACAGGCCCCAGCAGCGACCCTCACGTGGGTGCTGCGCTCCGCGCTCGTCGCCGGGGCACGCGTGTGCGGTGTGACGCTCCCAGGCCCGCTCATCTCCTCTCCGAAGAGCCTCGATGGCGCCCAGTCGCCGTGCACACGGTGCGCGCCACCCCTAGGCACCATGAGTATGGCGTGCCTGGTGGGGCAGCTGCGCGTCACGCGGCCTGAGACAGCGGCCATCTATCCGGCTGCCTCGTGGCGGTGCGCTCGGCGCGCTCGCGGTGGTCACAGTGTGCCACCCGCGGCGCGCTCTCTTCCCCCCCAAAAGAAAAGCGCTCCACGCCTGGACGCTTTCTCCTGGCGCCGTGGGGAAGGGCGCGGGCGAGCACCTCTCGTGCTCACCCTGTAGCGACACGAGCACAAGGGCGGCGCCCCTTGTCTGCGTGTGGCGAGGCGTCCCATCGCTGGGCGCCATCTCGCCCGGAGCGTCGGCCACACAGGCCTCAGCAGCGACCCTCACGTGGGTGCTGCGCTCCGCGCTCGTCGCCGGGGCACGCGTGTGCGGTGTGACGCTCCTAGGCCCGCTCATCTCCTCTCCGAAGAGCCTCGATGGCGCCCGGTCGCCGTGCACACGGTGCGCGCCACCCCTAGGCACCATGAGTATGGCGTGCCTGGTGGGGCAGCTGCGCGTCACGCGGCCTGAGACAGCGGCCATCTATCCGGCTGCCTCGTGGCGGTGCGCTCGGCGCGCTCGCGGTGAATGGTCACAGTGTGCCACCCGCGGCGCGCTCTCTTCCCCCCCCAAAAGAAAAGCGCTCCACGCCTGGACGCTTTCTCCTGGCGCCGTGGGGAAGGGCGCGGGCGAGCACCTCTCGTGCTCACCCTGTAGCGACACGAGCACAAGGGCGGCGCCCCTTGTCTGCGTGTGGCGAGGCGTCCCATCGCTAGCATGTAGCCAAATTAAGCCCACGCGGCGCAACTAGGTTTTCAGACATACACCCAGTAGCTTGTGGTGATTGAAGCATCGACAAATCATGTGCGCCGCATTGGGTTGTGACCGGGCTTGTCATATCCGCCATAAGTCCTTTCCAAATTGCGCTCCCATATATACCTGGTCACGCATGCATGCACAGCCTAGCCGCCGTGTGACCTCCCCATTTTGACTATATGCGCAGCATGTCGCATGCGTGTGACAAAGTGTATGACCCAGATCTGTGATTGTCTGCGATTTGACCCGCATCTGTGATTTTCTGTGATTTGACCCACATCTGTGCTTGTCAGAAACAATCGAAACAAATGGGTCGGTGTACACAGCATGTGAACTTATGTGAATTTACTGTCATTATTAGAGAATGGTGTATATAGTAATCTGAATCCTCATTTCTGACATCAAAAGTTCGGACTTTCTTTTCTTCGACTACTTTATCTTATCATCAATTCTGGATTTCTATCAACTTTAGCATAAAGTTTATACGTTGATTAAGTAAGACTCGTCCACTTGAGAATTTCGTTACAAACTGTCCACCTTTTACAAAATTATATGCAAGCAATGCATCATCGGGGTCATTTGCATCCTGTACTACAAGCCCACATAAATGGCTAGTACCCGACGGTCCTTCCTGAAGGACTAAACTGAAATCTAGTCCTTGGTTAAAGAACTAGCGCGGCGGAATTTTTTAGACGCTCTAGCCGATGGTGGTGACCCTGGTACCGCTCAGGTATCATCTATATGACCTAAATCAAGTCCCTTTGCCCGCCATTGATTAGGGACCACATATATTGATGTCGTTGGATGCACAAGTGGCATGTACCCCACATATTTCTAGTCAATCCAAGAAAACTGGTGAGCTGAGGGGTATTTTCATGATTTTTTGGGGAGATCTCTACGTGCCAGATAGGTGCCGCAAGTGGTAATATTGCACAAGTATAGCCTACCCAATGATAGGTGGGCGTGGCGGCGAGTTGGGATTATGTCATTGGTCGCTATATGGCTATCTGCTCGGTGGTACTTGTCATATTTATATCTTAAGTATGGAACCGCATTGCCCAAATTACAGCTTTGCATGACCCATATCATGTGGTCTATGAGACATATTACCAATAGTGAGCATAGTGATGCATAGATATGACTTCAAACTATACCTCGGTAATTTTTAGGGATTTTTCCAACCATTAGGGTGCGTGTTATTGAATATTTTGCTCAAATTTTGGGTCGAAAAATGTCACAATTCAGCATTTTCGTCTTAGTGGTGGTGTTTACCATGCGCTGAGAGCATAATATATCATCATTATAAGCCATTTACGGTTATGAACCTTTACATTGGGTCATAAACTTGATGTGTGGGTGGTGGTACACCACCCCCTATCCATCTAATGGGCCATTATTGACGATACCGCGGCTAGTCCTTCCTGAAGGACTAGTGAAATTAATTACATTTACAACAAAATATACCCTAAAACTGCGGCTCGATTAGGCGTACCAAATCATGGAAATACGTGTTCCTATTATGATAGGCACCGTTCCCGGGTCCCAAATGATTTTTCCAAGCACAGGGTTGAGGTCTAGGGCCCAATATTCAAGGAGTTATGTGATATGGGACGGGGTACCGGCGGGGGTATTGGAAGACAAATCCGATTTACCCAAGACTTCGCTCGCTGCGATGGACACCTCCCACATCTTCGAAGAGGGGCCCTCGAAGAGCTATCCTGCATGGCATGCAGAGCAGCAGGCTTATCTTCACGCGGTGGACACTTTACAGATAGCGGAGAAAGCTATGGAGGCTACCCTGGCCTTTAAAAGTCGGGGGAAGTATCTGAGATCCAAGACGCTGGACAAGCGCATCACTTCTAAAGTGAAGGGGGTATCAGATAAAGTCGCGGAGGTGAGCAGTCGCCACGAGGACACTCAGACGACTCAGCAGAAGTCGGGTGGACTGGAACGCACATTGAGGAGGAGTCCCCGCTCCCAAGTGTTGCGAGTGAAGGAGGATGTAGAAACTCCTTTGCGGGATGCCGCCTCAGAACGAGGCGATGTGAACACCAAAGTGACCAAGCAGGGTGACCCGCAGAACAGGCGTTCTGTGCCTTCTGCCCTGAAAGGGGATGTGAAGGAAGACCAGTGCTCAGAAGTGCAGGAACAGTCTGCAGAAGCTCCACTGCCATCACAGAGGCAGCCAAAGAAGTCTGTACGGTTCCAGGCAGTTGGCTGGCACGGTATGCGTGTGCGGCAGGACGTGTTTGACCGTATCCAGGCTAAATATGGCAACTTCGACGTCGACGCCTGCTGCGATGAGCATGGCAACAATCGGCGTGTAAAGCGGTTCTGGCACAACTGCTTACAGGAAAAGTGGAGAGGGATGCATGTGTGGTGCGAACCCTCGTTCTCAGACAAACACTTGACAGTGGAGGCCTTGCTGCGTAAATACGTGCAGGAGTGGCGATGTGACCCCGAGAACGCTTCCACTGTGTTTCTACTGCCTGATATTCAGTCCAGAATGCCGCAGTGGAGATCCCTGTTCAGGCGAGCAGGAATGCGTATTGAGGAGGTGATTCCCACGCATGATGCGCAAGGTGAACCAGTACAATTGATGGAGGGTTCCAATGGGAAATTAGTAGATTTACAGCAGCCTATGCTGGTAGTGTATGCGCCTCCATCGAAGCAGCGAGTACAAAGAGTACGTCAACCAAGAGGACGAGTACCCATAATACACGCAGGCAAAGCAGCCAAATTGCGTGACTCTCAGGAAGAAGCGTCTGATGCTGCTTTCTTGGAAGCCTTGAAGTCCGAATATACTAGAGACGGACCTCTCAATGAGCTACGCACTAAGGTAAAGTGTGCTCCTCACAGCCGCACCAAAGAGTTCTGTCTGGTGGGTGAAGTACTGTGGAGAACTGCATCGGGAAGATTTCAGTTGGTGCTGGGAGAGGACTCTCCGCTGAGAGAGATTATTATGCGCGAAGCGCATGAGTCAGCGACAGCTGGCCATACTGGCCGAGATAAAACGCTGGAGCGTGTTCTGCGAAGGTTTTGGTGGAGGAATGCACACCAAGATGTGGGAGAATGGGTTGCCTCCTGTTCAGTTTGTCAGGCGGTGAAGCCCAGATCATCTTTCCCAGATGGATTGCTGAACCCGCATTCTATTCCAACTCGGGTATGGCAGGATGTGGGAGTGGATTTCGTCACAGGCCTACCCTTGACTGAGCAGGGCAATGACGCATTTGTAGCATTTACATGCAAACTGTCTAAAATGGTACATGTGGTTCCTATGAATTTTGGGGACAGCTCTGCTGCTACAGTGGCACGTATCTACTTTGACACGGTGTGGAGACAACATGGAGCTCCGATGAAAATAGTCAGTGACCGTGATCCACGCTTTCAGGATACCTTCTGGAAGGAGTTGATGAGATTGATGGGTGTGAAAGTGGCGATGACTACGCCCTACAACCCTCGCTCTGATGGTCAAGCGGAGCACACTAACAGGGTGGTGGAGGACATGTTGAGATCGTTTGTGGAGGACAATCCAGAGTCCTGGGACTTATACGCTACGAACGTAGAGTTCGCAATCAACGATTCGCGTAATGATGTTACAGGCTTCACTCCATTTGAATTATGTTGTGGTGTGTCGCCCATGTCGCAGCTTGACATCTTCTTGGAGGCCGCTCAATTGCACAGCGGGCAACGAAAAGGAGGGGTGGGGACTGCACATGAATGGGCGTCGAGATTTTCGTCGCAGTTGCGGGACGCACGCAGCAAACTTGAGCTAGCACAACGCAGGCAACGAGACGCTTTTGATCAGCGACACACGCAGCGGGAGTATGCGGTAGGTGACTTGGTCTGGATTGAGGCTAAACATCTTACAGAGAAGTTGATGGACAGAGCCTTGTGCCGCAAGCTGAGCAAGCGGTGGCATGGTCCAGTTGCAGTTACGGAACGCTTTTACAGCGATCTGCAGGCGGAGATGCCTGAGGCAGACAGAGGGGCACCAGTGGCGTACAGACTGAAGTTGCCCCCACATTGGAGAGTGCATGACGTGTTCGCGCAGCACAGATTGAAACCCTACACAGGTGGAGAGGACACTTTCGCTCTGCGACAGCAGACAGTGACACCTGAAGCAGTGATGGTGGACGGACAGAAGGAGGCTCATGTAGAAAAAATCTTGAGCCGACGCGTACGCGTGAGCAGGGGCAAAGAAATAGAGGAATGGAAGGTGCGATGGACCGGGTTCTCTAAAGCCCATGATCAGTGGAGAACGCGTGATAAGTTAGAGCGCGGTGCCCCATTACAACAGTTGCGGGATTTTGAAGAGAGACGCCTAGCAATGGAACAGCAGGTCAGGGATTCAGCTGCGCGGAGAAGGGAACATCGACGGCACCAGAATGCTGCGTCAATAATGACAGCGGACAGTGGGACATTAGTGCAGCAATTATCAGCGCAGTTCTGGGGTATGTCTAATAGTTCTGCGAGTGCGTGTCTTCCATGGGAAGAACAACACTTTACAGATTCTGGAGAAGTGGCGTATGTGACTGAGTTATCGCCAGCTCCAGTAAAACCTATCAGAATACTGGTACTCTTCAGTGGCACTGGCTCAGTTCAAAGATCCTTCTCATGGCTACTACCCAAATTCATGGTCCTACCACAAGGACCAATGGGCAATTGCGGTTTCGATCACTAAATCGACTATTTGAGGTACAAGCAACATTTGCACATGATATTTATGAGTTAAATGAATTTTATTTCTTATAGCGGCGGCCCCCATGAGACTTGAGGTGTGTGGTTGAACGACACGCTTTAGGGGTGTAATTTCACCAAAAGCTTGAAGAAAATGGTGGTCCTGTCACAAGGACCACCGTTATTTTGAGTATTAGGAGTCACATGGGGGGCTCACGGTGATGCTCATGGTTATACATCTTGAGTTTATGACCAAATAGAATAACTGAATCGGTTACTTCGCACCCTCATCATCATTTCCGCTCTATTTCAGCATGGCGCATGTTCAACACAATGCAAATTCCGAATTTAACGAATTTAGGACTTTAGAAATTGGCATTCATCCATTCTAAAATGTACACGCCAGTCGAAAAATAAGATATTTGGATGATGTTAGACTTTCAGAAATTCGCAATACATGTATACTTGAAGATTTAATGTGCCGCACACACCAACCTTGCGATATATGCCCTCTAGCAAGCAAGTATGATGGCTGGCTGGTCAGCTCGCGTGAGGTAGCCCCTTATTTGTGTCGCACGGGGTATTTTATTTGTCGTGTCGCAAAAGATCCGTTTATATTAACGACGCTTCGCAGCTTTTTCAGAAATATGCTGTTTTTCATTTCGTTTCCCTTAAAGGAGCGAAACAGGTTTCCTGGAAAAAAGTGACATCAACAGGCCACACCGCAGGAGCTGTCCCTCAAAAATTATGCCGTTGGAAATTTTTCAAAAATTTTCTGCCCATGTCAGCAGTCCTACCCCGGATTGTGTCGAGCGCTCGCGCTTTACCAGCCAATCATGATACGATAGCATCTCAGCAGTCCTACCCCGGATTCTCTCGACCGATCGTTCGTAACCGACAGCGAGAGACACGTTTAACAATTCAAAATTATACCACGAAGATATGCGGAATTTCCAATTATGAATTTGTCGCAACACTTCTCTAACAGGTCTACAGTACCGATCTCAGGAGTCCTACCCAGGATTCTCTCGATCGATCGTTAGTAACCGACAACGCGAGACACGGGTGACAATTCCATATTTTACCCCGAAGATATGCGGAATTTCCAATTATATATTATTTACGCATCTCGCAATTCAAGATCATCTCACCACTCCTACAAGTATCGGGAGACACGCGGCGCGGCGCCGACACAAATGGATATGATATGATATGATATTCTGGCAAACGCCTCATTCTTCCTCAAGGTCTCATCCTGCGCCTACCTGCAGTCTCAGCGGCTTGTATTTTTGTTTGACTAATGTTTTTTACGCGCTACTGTTCTTTGTCGATATTTCATATTGACCATGTTTTCGTGTGCATGCGTGGAACCCGGCGGGGGGGGCTTCCTGCGATGTTCCTACATGAGCCGCATCCCGCCAGCAGCCGATTCTAGTTTCCTGCGATATAGGGATATTTGGAGACCGTCGGGCGTCTTTACATTCCGCCTGACGGTTTGGGCTCAATCCCCAAGAATTCTTCTTTCCTGAGCAGTGATTTACTTTTGCAGGTTGCCGTGTATGCTGTGCCTTTTTTGAAGCCGCCAGCAATGCTGCTGGCGGCATCCGTGTTTCCCACATGCCCTTCTAAAATTATGGGATGCTCGGAGACCGGCGGGTTTCTTTACAGCCCGGCGGTTTGGGTTCGATTCCCAACACCTTTACTGACCAGCGTTTCGTATTTTTTCAGGTTGCCGTGCTGACGTTGTCCTTCTTCTGAAGCCGCCAGCAACGTTGCTGGCGGCGTTGACTTCCGTTGCCCTGCATTGTTTACGCAGGTTGATTTCTTGTAGTAATTTCAGACCTCCTGTTGAACTGGTCCTAGTCTGCTGTCAAAATTAAGATATCTGGTGAGTAACCTTCCACCCGAGGACGAAGTACCGGCTGTCGGTATATCGGGTTTGATTCCCAATGTGCTGACAGATTCCGTGTTCGTGTGTTGCAGGCGGGGAACGGCATAGATTTCGATATTTTTACCTGTTGCTAACTTTGTAGGCCAGTTTCACCTGTTGCCTTGGACTGGTGAACCCTTTAAGTAGAAGCCTAGTCTAGAACGAATGTGTAAAACAATATTAACTGTGTCATATTTTAAGTTGTGATTTGTGAATGCCGTGAATGTTTCTTGAATATGCTTGCTTGCTATACCTGTTTGCCTGTGCTAGCATGCATATATTTGTATAGCATCATCCAACTAACGATTTAATAGAGTGCGTTGTATATCATTCGCGTGGTGCTATTTATTTAATAAGTGTGTATTTCAAGTCATTATCGCGGTATTATTCGTTTGTGTTCCCCCTGGCTTATTTTCATTTTCGGAAATTTTCTGTGAATTTTCACGACAGAAATGAGCGTGGTCCTCATGATTGTCGCACCTGCGACAGACATGAGCCCCCAGCTCGTTTCTGTCGCACGGTATAATTCCAGTTTGTCTTGCGACACGACATATAAAATACCCGGTGCGACAAATTTGAAGTGCTACCCTCGCGTGACCACTGTTTTAGGGGGGAAACCAACGAGCCAATATATTAGAGGGGAAGCCAACGAGCCAACGAGCCAATATATGCATTCCAACCGGGCCTACCGCCCAAATATGATTGGGATATATGTATAGGTTCAATTTGATAGTATCCGCGCAGGTGTAGTGTTGATATATGATTGGTAGAAAACTATTGAAGACGATTCACCAATTTGCCACATTTTGAATGTTCCAAAAAATCCGTTTTGAAAAATTTGAGTGTAGAGGTTTGAAATGCGTTCGTCATGGATATATGGGATGGATATAGGCAAAACCATCGTTCAAATAAATTAATATGGGACCTATATATACCACCTTTCATTGGTTAGACACCACAAATCACGGGAGATGGCCAATTAAATTATCGGAACAATGGTCCTCGTGGTAGGACCAAATCGTCGATTTGGTGCTACCACAAGGACTGCGGGGCAGTA
>LGRX02028293.1:0-47206 GCA_001247695.2 Cymbomonas tetramitiformis
TTAGAAATTGGCATTCATCCATTCTAAAATGTACACGCCAGTCGAAAAATAAGATATTTGGATGATGTTAGACTTTCAGAAATTCGCAATACATGTATACTTGAAGATTTAATGTGCCGCACACACCAACCTTGCGATATATGCCCTCTAGCAAGCAAGTATGATGGCTGGCTGGTCAGCTCGCGTGAGGTAGCCCCTTATTTGTGTCGCACGGGGTATTTTATTTGTCGTGTCGCAAAAGATCCGTTTATATTAACGACGCTTCGCAGCTTTTTCAGAAATATGCTGTTTTTCATTTCGTTTCCCTTAAAGGAGCGAAACAGGTTTCCTGGAAAAAAGTGACATCAACAGGCCACACCGCAGGAGCTGTCCCTCAAAAATTATGCCGTTGGAAATTTTTCAAAAATTTTCTGCCCATGTCAGCAGTCCTACCCCGGATTGTGTCGAGCGCTCGCGCTTTACCAGCCAATCATGATACGATAGCATCTCAGCAGTCCTACCCCGGATTCTCTCGACCGATCGTTCGTAACCGACAGCGAGAGACACGTTTAACAATTCAAAATTATACCACGAAGATATGCGGAATTTCCAATTATGAATTTGTCGCAACACTTCTCTAACAGGTCTACAGTACCGATCTCAGGAGTCCTACCCAGGATTCTCTCGATCGATCGTTAGTAACCGACAACGCGAGACGCGGGTGACAATTCCATATTTTACCCCGAAGATATGCGGAATTTCCAATTATATATTATTTACGCATCTCGCAATTCAAGATCATCTCACCACTCCTACAAGTATCGGGAGACACGCGGCGCGGCCCCGACAGTGCCCCCGCCGACACAAATGGATATGATATGATATGATATGATATGATATTCTGGCAAACGCCTCATTCTTCCTCAAGGTCTCATCCTGCGCCTACCTGCAGTCTCAGCGGCTTGTATTTTTGTTTGACTAATGTTTTTTTACGCGCTACTGTTCTTTGTCGATATTTCATATTGACCATGTTTTCGTGTGCATGCGCGGAACCCGGCGGGGGGGGCTTCCTGCGATGTTCCTACATGAGCCGCATCCCGCCAGCAGCCGATTCTAGTTTCCTGCGATATAGGGATATTTGGAGACCGTCGGGCGTCTTTACATTCTGCCTGACGGTTTGGGCTCAATTCCCAAGAATTCTTCTTTCCTGAGCAGTGATTTACTTTTGCAGGTTGCCGTGTATGCTGTGCCTTTTTTGAAGCCGCCAGCAATGCTGCTGGCGGCATCCGTGTTTCCCACATGCCCTTCTAAAATTATGGGATGCTCGGAGACCGGCGGGTTTCTTTACAGCCCGGCGGTTTGGGTTCGATTCCCAACACCTTTACTGACCAGCGTTTCGTATTTTTTCAGGTTGCCGTGCTGACGTTGTCCTTCTTCTGAAGCCGCCAGCAACGTTGCTGGCGGCGTTGACTTCCGTTGCC
Source organism: Cymbomonas tetramitiformis (assembly GCA_001247695.2). Lineage (NCBI taxonomy): Eukaryota > Viridiplantae > Chlorophyta > Pyramimonadophyceae > Pyramimonadales > Pyramimonadaceae > Cymbomonas > Cymbomonas tetramitiformis. Next base: position 1,461 of record LGRX02028293.1, read on the forward strand.
CTGCATTGTTTACGCAGGTTGATTTCTTGTAGTAATTTCAGACCTCCTGTTGAACTGGTCCTAGTCTGCTGTCAAAATTAAGATATCTGGTGAGTAACCTTCCACCCGAGGACGAAGTACCGGCTGTCGGTATATCGGGTTTGATTCCCAATGTGCTGACAGATTCCGTGTTCGTGTGTTGCAGGCGGGGAACGGCATAGATTTCGATATTTTTACCTGTTGCTAACTTTGTAGGCCAGTTTCACCTGTTGCCTTGGACTGGTGAACCCTTTAAGTAGAAGCCTAGTCTAGAACGAATGTGTAAAACAATATTAACTGTGTCATATTTTAAGTTGTGATTTGTGAATGCCGTGAATGTTTCTTGAATATGCTTGCTTGCTATACCTGTTTGCCTGTGCTAGCATGCATATATTTGTATAGCATCATCCAACTAACGATTTAATAGAGTGCGTTGTATATCATTCGCGTGGTGCTATTTATTTAATAAGTGTGTATTTCAAGTCATTATCGCGGTATTATTCGTTTGTGTTCCCCCTGGCTTATTTTCATTTTCGGAAATTTTCTGTGAATTTTCACGACAGAAATGAGCGTGGTCCTCATGATTGTCGCACCTGCGACAGACATGAGCCCCCAGCTCGTTTCTGTCGCACGGTATAATTCCAGTTTGTCTTGCGACACGACATATAAAATACCCGGTGCGACAAATTTGAAGTGCTACCCTCGCGTGACCACTGTTTTAGGGGGGAAACCAACGAGCCAATATATTAGAGGGGAAGCCAACGAGCCAACGAGCCAATATATGCATTCCAACCGGGCCTACCGCCCAAATATGATTGGGATATATGTATAGGTTCAATTTGATAGTATCCGCGCAGGTGTAGTGTTGATATATGATTGGTAGAAAACTATTGAAGACGATTCACCAATTTGCCACATTTTGAATGTTCCAAAAAATCCGTTTTGAAAAATTTGAGTGTAGAGGTTTGAAATGCGTTCGTCATGGATATATGGGATGGATATAGGCAAAACCATCGTTCAAATAAATTAATATGGGACCTATATATACCACCTTTCATTGGTTAGACACCACAAATCACGGGAGATGGCCAATTAAATTATCGGAACAATGGTCCTCGTGGTAGGACCAAATCGTCGATTTGGTCCTACCACAAGGACTGCGGGGCAGTAGCCACTCAGAATGCTTTCCTCAGGCACAGACAGTATCTTTAGATTCTGATAAGTTCTGGCGATCTACGCATGTTACCAGAATTGAAGATTGGGAATATTGGAGCTATTACCCTCCTGGATATTTTGATGTAATATGGGCGAGTCCACCGTGTACCCAATATAGTCAAGCGCGAACCACTGGAGGACCACCAGATTTAATATCTGCAGATGCTTGTGTAGAACGCACCCTTGACATCATCGAATATCTCAGACCGCGCTATTGGTTTCTGGAAAATCCAAAAGGGCGATATCCCAATGCTTTGCGATTCAGACCTGTAGTGGATCAATTACCTACCCCCTTGTTTTGCTCATATTGTATGTGCGGGGAGAAGTATAAGAAACCTACTTGTATCTGGACTAATGCGCCGCCCAGCGTACCACTGCGAGAATGTACCTCGCAGACTCCGTGTGTATTATTGTGTGTGTATGCTTTTGTGTGTGCTTCGCGCGCTCATACTTGGCATGCGTGAAACTTTGACTAGGAGTGAACGGGAAATTCCCGCGAGTCCTTTGCACTCGAAATAGTTGGTTCAAATCCAACTCACTCCACATCCCCCTTTTACTTTCCTTTGCTTCTTTCGTTGACGACTGCTATTTTCTTTCTTCTTTACTAAACGTTAGTTGGTTGGTTTCGTTTTTCAGATCCGCTGAAAACGTTCGCGTGGCGAAGTCATATTAGGTTTTCATCTCGCGTTCATATTCGCATTTATTTGAGGTTGCTCGGTTGTTAATTATGTTTTCAATAAAGGTTTATTTTGTGCGTTTCCGCTTTTTACTAAGTGTTGGCTCTTTACTTTCCTTTTCAGATTGGCTGTTTTCGAGGAGGGCGAAATGGAGGAAATCGACCGCCTCGAGTACCACGTCAACTTCAAGCATCCCTTCAAACATTCTAGGTTGATAAGTCCTTTATGTTTTCAATAGAATATTCTTTTGTGCGTTTCCGCTTTTTTACTAAGTGTTGGCTCTTTACTTTCCATTTTAGATCGGTTGTTTTGGAGCGAAGCGAGATGGAGAAAATCGACGGCCTCGAGTACAACGTCAACGTTTAGGTTGGCATCTTGTAAATAGAAAGAGCACGAGAAGAACATTATTTTGCGTATTGTAAATAGAAAGTGCACGAGTAGAACATAATTTTGTGTATTCGTTGGTATGATAAAATTTGATAGTCCCATTCGTATTCCTTTCTGCCTAGCTAAATACATGTTAATCGTAGTAAAGATGCTCGAGTATTTTGTTTATCTCGCATAGTGGAAACATAGTGAACACACTGCATGTTGCTAATGTGCAATATGTATGCTACACAGTCAGTGCTACACGTACAGTATCCCTATACTGCCCCACTACTGTGCCTATGGAAAGTAAATATTAATTAAGTTCCATACGTATAGCATCCCGATATTATCCCTATATCGTGCCTATGGAAACCATATATATCTACCGGTTCCATACCTATACTATGCCTATAGTAAATAGTTTCCATACGGATAACATACGTAGGGAAAGATGTTTTCCATACCTATAATATACGGTTTTCATACGCATGGTATCCCTGGGGAAAAAGCTTTCCGTAGGTATAGTACACCTGTGGAAAATGCTCTCCATAAGTATAATAACCGTATGGAATATGAATTCCATAGGGCGGGTCACCCTACGGAAAGCGTTTCCATAGGTATACTCCTGATGCTGTTAACGGAATCATACGTATAATATCCGTATGGAATACCTTTCCATAAGTATACAGCACGTATGGAATTGTGTTTCCATAGGTATAGCCATCCTATGGAATAATCTTTCCCAAAGGTGAGCCACCCAGTGGAAAACCTTTCCATAAGTATGTCGGCCGTATGGAAACCTATTTCCCAAGGGACGCTAAGTGTATGGGCCCGTCTTCCGTAGGCATAATGTCCGTATGGAAAGATCTTTCCCAGGGGATACCATACCTGTGGAAAATGTTCCATAGGTATATCGACCGTATGGAAGATTGCTTCCCAAGGGATACCATGCCTATGTAATTCGCTTCCATAGGTACACCGTCCGTATGGAAACAGGTTTCCCAAGGGGTACCATGCCTGGGGAAAAGATTTCCATAGGTATGACCTATTAGGTTCCATAGGGCCAGCATAGGGTGATCATAGGGATGGAACATATCCGTGTGTTTTTCCACAGGGTTTTCCATACGGCTTTCCATAGGAATGCTATAGGGATGACATAGGTACGGAAAACGCTTGATATTCCAGGACTTTCCATTGGGTTTCCATAGGGTTTTCCATACGATATTTTCCATACGATTCCTTCCATCCCTATGGAAAACGTTCCATAGGTATGGACGCCACAATCATCCCTATGGAATGCCTTGGAAAACCCTATGGAAAGCACAATCACCCTATGGAATGCCCTGGAAAATAATGAAAACCTTCCCAAGGGTGAGTATAGGGATGGAAACTCAAAATTTTTGTTTTCGAGATAACCTCCAGTATCCATTTTCCCTTTTCCATAGGGCTTTTCCATAGGGTTTTCACCCGTTTCCATGCCTATGGAAAGCTTTCCCAAGGGTTGCAGATCTGTAGGGGTGTCCATGTAAATGGGCAACTGGAGTGCACCCCCATACTGCTCAACTAGGGCCTCATCCAGATCAGCAGGGGATGCAGAATTCTCGCGCAGTATATCCTATACCTGCTAAGTTACTGAGAACCTTATTTCAGCGGTTATTTCTCAGGCATACAGGTGATGAAGATGCTGGGGTGACATCAGGAGAAAGCCACCCCTAAGGGGGGGAGAGCAAGGAACATATCAACCTCCTATGGCCGGTCTGTGGCCGTACGATGAAGGCTGTGGCCGAGGTTTGGCCAAGGGTGATTTTGCTTGTTGGCCGAGACGAATTATGTAAAATTTTGAAAATTTCCCCGAAATTGTGCGATTTTTATGATATTGTCATACTTAAAATTAAAAATTTTGCGCCTGCGGCGGGCATTTTCAGATTTTGGCCGAGATGGCCGAAACTTGGCCGATGGAAATTTTGAGTGTTGGCCGTACGACATAAAAGTTTGATATGTTCCCTGGGGGAGAGTTGTGCCAGGGGGCACGATAGACTGCCAATTACCCCCACGGAAGGGGGATCCGATTCAGATTACCGGCATATTGGGAGAAATATTGATAGGGAATCTGAGATCGTGGATGAAGAATGCAAAATCAGTAAATGTTATCTCTCTGGCAGAATCGTGAACGATAGAAATATTATTAGGAACGATTATGACAGAATCAACGGTGTTGGTACAATACCGTGACAGATGACAATAGAGATGACATTTATGGCGGCGCAGGTTGGGGAAAAACAGGGATTCCTGTGACGAGAGAAACTAGCCGAACAATCTGTGCTATATAGTGATGAAACACGATTCCTTTGAGAGCTTTGTTACAGAATAAAAATGTTTTCGTAACACGGGCCGTATTGCATAATCACCGGTTGTGATATATATCGATTCGTATCCGATTACTCTGAAACTTCGTATATGCATTTGTATGCCCGTGACACCACAGGTCCGCGGGGACCTCATGCCGGCGTGATGCATATGTGCTGCTTCCAGGCACGACTGCATCGTTCGTCGGGTTAACTTTTGTGTGAGGTATAGTTCGACTTGTCGATAGTCGCAATAGGGACAGCAGTTGGTGTGACTGCACGTCGCCAGTCCCAGTGCCATGTTTATCCACCTGAGATCGCCCCCTCCTTTCGTTACCAAGGCGTAGGTCTTGTTATTCACGACCAACCCCGTAGCTTTTCATAGTTTTCAGTTCGCCTAACAATCTGAGCAAGGTCTCCTTATTCACCTCGTGGTATGCCTCCTTCCCTTCGAAGACTAATACGGTCTGGCTGGTGAAGGGTGAATTCAGGCTCTCGAAGTTGCGGCGGTTCTCGGCTCCCGAGACTACAGTGTGACCTTGAACGCCACTGTCGTTTGCGAAACTCCTCGGAAATTCGCTGCACCGTCGCCTGCAAGTTGTACGACAATAACGTCGGAACTTGGCGAGTGTGCCTTCACGTATTCCTCTAGTGCGTGTCAGAAGCATATTATCACGCCATCCATGCTGTCGATGTTGAGGGCGTCGGGTTGTGTTGTCGTGAAGTGTTGGTTCATAAGTGCAATCGTAGCATTCTTACTTGCGTGCTTGCCCAAGGAGGGCATAGGAACTACCGGTGCCAAATACATTGGCGCATATTTATCCTTTTCCTCATTGAAATCGTCACTGCTGAGTGCTGTGGTTAGACATTGATAATAAGGTCGCGGCTCCGGTAAATTGCATCGCAGACGTATGGTCATGCCGCGCTCGGCCGTCCAGTGGTCTCCGATACGTTTGACGAGCTCCTGCTGGGCTTCTTATTTTAGGTGAGGGAACCTATTTACTAGACTGGTAAGTGACTTGTAGTAAGGTAGCGATTGGTCCTTGAACAAGGCTGCCACAGCCTCAGTGCAATCTGTCGCATCCGTGAATCCCTTTTGTGCAAATTCATGCAAGTCTGCCATCATACGTTGCACGGCTCTCTTTTTCACGGTGCTCCGATAGGGCTGAACGGCGCCTTGCGCGTGAGGTTAGCTTGCTAGCTAGCTAGAACTCTTTTAGACTCTGAAAACATTTTGAAGCAAACTTTTTATAAAAATGTCTCTTAATACCCGTGCTAGCTCTGCCAACTCAAAGAAATCCCGTGGAAATATGACGGTTGGTCGAACATCCCCGCCAAAACAGGGGAAGCCCAAGAGCGCGTATGTGGGACACCAGTGCAAGGTCCCCTCATGCCCGCATCAGGGTAAGGGGGGGCTGTACCCGCCAGACTCAAGTGCAACCTGTGCGGATTATACTATCACGCTGTGTGCTCTGACATGTCGACGTATACGGACAAAGAAGGAAACCCCCACAAGTTGTATCCGGCGGAATGCGGGCGGTGCGACCAGGCGGCGCGCGACCACTGCTTGTTTTGTGCGGAAACCCAGTGTGGGCATGCGTGCAAACGCTGCAAACGCGCATTTCACCAGAAATGCGCGTGGAAACTGGGAACGGAACCAGAGGACGAGCTCTGGTGCCAGCGGAAGAACTGCGCTGGCCACCCTTCTGTGATGTGGCCTAAGTTGGCTAAACTATTCACCACCACTGACCCCAAACCCCGCCGCGCAAGAACGCCAGCAGTGGTGCGGGAAGGCAACGAGGTGGTGGCGGAGTCAGGCGCAGGAGCAACGGCAACTGCAGCACCAGCACCAGCCTCAGCAGCCCCTGCAGCAACAGCTCCTGGAGCAGGGGGGCAGCAACAGTGGCAGCCCCAGCAGTCCTAGCAGCAGCAGAACCAGCAGGGCATGCAGCAACCTCAGCAGCCCCTGCAGCAGCTCCAGCATCCCCTGCAGCAGCCCCTGCAGCAGCCCCAGCAGGGCATGTTGCAGCTCCAGCATCCCCTGCAGCAGCCCCTGCAGCAGCCCCAGCAGGGTATGTTGCGCTCCAGCAGCCCCTGCAGCGGAACCAGCAGTCCCTGCAGCCCCAGCAGCCCCAGCAGCAAAAAACCAACAGACATGCAATGGCCCAAGAGTCTAACAGCAGGTCCAGGCCTTGCAGCAGCCCCAGCAGACCCAGCAGCAGCCCCTGCAGCAGAAACAGCAGGGCATGCGGCAGCCTCAGCAGCCCCTGCAACAGCTCCAGCAGCCCCGACAGCAGGTCCAGGCCTTGCAGCAGCCCTAGCAGACCCAGCAGCAGCCCCTGCTGCAGCAAAAACAGCAGGGCATGCGGCAGCCTCGCTCAGCAGCCCCTGCAACAGCTCCAACAGCCCCAACAGCAGGTTCAGGCCTTGCAGCAGCCCCAGCAGACCCAGCAGCAGCCCCTGCAGCAGAACCAGCAGCAGGGCATGCAGCAGCCTCAGCAGCCCCTGGAGACGCTCCAGCAGTCCCTGCAGACGCTCCATCAGACCCAGCAGTAGCCCCTGCAGGGCATATTGCAGCTCCAGCAGCCCCAACAGCAGCTCCAGCCCTTGCAGCAGTCCCTGGAGACGCTCCACCAGACCCAGCAGCAGAACTAGCAGGGCTAGCAGTTGAATCCAACAGGCCCTGCAGAGCTGCTGCCTTCCGGCAGGCCCTGCAGAGCTGCAGATCTGCAGTCCCTGCAGACCTTCAAGCAGGCCCTGCAGCAGCTCCAGCAGGCCCAGCAGTTGAATCAGGAGTTGGAGCAGCTTCTACAGCCCTGACAGTTGCTTCAGGTTCAGGTTCAGGCGATTACCATACGCCTGCAGCAGCCCCCGCAGTTGAAGCAGACCCTACAGTAGCAGCAGGTGCAGGAGCCTCAGCAGCCTCAGCATCGGCCTCAGCATCGGCAATGGGGCAGCAGCGGCGAAGGGTGTGCCTCAGGCAAGCCGGGAGCCATTCCCCCAGGGCCCTGCAGGCATGCTGCTGCCTCCTGATTGGGAACGCGGGATGGAGGTGGAGGGGTACGTCGTCGGCCACCTGGAGGATCCGGTCTCGGCAACGGACCTCCGTACAGAGTTTCGCGAGTCCGTCATCGTGGAGGATGCTCAGCGAAACTTGAAGGAGCTGACGCCGGTACAAGGGAGTACCAAAGTCAAGACCAAACTGGACCCGAAGCGTTTCATCAACGACCTCCAGGAGGGCTCCGCGTGGGAGAAGAGTATGGAGCGTCTTGGTGGCGATATCATCCGGTTGACGCAGCGGTCCTTGCGGCCTGGTCCACCAGGCCTGGTGGTGCGAAAGGGGTCGATGGCCCGCACAGCCCTGACCACGATCGGTGGGGCTGAAAGGCAGTCGAATCATTTCGACCTGGGGCGCTGGGGGCGTACGGTGTGCTCGTGGTTTTGACCAACGAGTATCAATTCCAGGTATATCCGGGAAGCCATTTGGTGGAGAACGACGAAGACTTGGTGAAGCTGGAGTCCGTCACCCTGCACCTCACGGAGAAAGCGGTGGTCTTCTTTGATGGGAGGTTGGTGCAGGGGGTGGAGTTTAAGTGCGGCGGGCTGCCGCGGTATTCCGTCCACATCTACCGCTGGACGAGGAGGGCGTGAAATTGCCGGAGAACACCACCTACCCGATCTTCACAGTTTTCTGACGCAGAGTCAAGCCTGGGAACTGGTCAAGTAGGCGGCCAAATGATTAATGGGGCAATAACGCTACGATCGACAATATCTGCCTTAACTTAACGGTGGATGCTTGCGGTCAAGTAGGCGGCCAAATAAGGTGGAGGATGGTTATACGTTCGATCTCGCCTCATAGATCCTCCATGTCGATCGTGATGTCCAGGGACTTCGGCATTGCCTCACGAACATGCGTTTCTTGAGTTTCTGCAATGGTTCGAGAGAATCGTTTGAAGCGGGGTTAATGCTGGATCACGTGACTGCCTAACAAAAAGTATGGAATATGCACGACACGTCGATGCCATCCTGGCGAATATAAATATGATTGTGCCATGAAATTCTCTTCCGACTGCCACAGATTGAATATTCAAATTATCTCAGTCCGTCGATATGTATGCACGATCTGACTAGGACCAATCGCTCGACCCCGTAGCCATTCTGGTCGCTTTCCTTATCCTGTTTCCCCATTCGCGTTCCGCTTTCCCCATTGCCAGTCGTAGTAGGCACTAAAGACGCTACTTCCTCCGACGCCCCCCTCATTACCATGGATCAGCCCATCGCCGCCACGGACTCCTCCACACCACCATCATCTACAACGAAGCTGCACGACTTTTCGGATTTGCTCCCCGAAGACTTTTGGCCGCTGAAATTTTCATCTACGGCACCTATATCGCCCAAAACCCTATGGCAAACCACATCTTGCCACGTGGCACCTGAATGCACCACGTGGCACAGCCGCCAACGTGTAGAGGACGAGTCCCCCGACAATTTCATCCTAACGGGCCTTGTATTGTGCCTTGGTTTGACCTCGAGATCGGCAACGAGCAAATTTCACTCTACACCCCCTTGGGACCCCCTCGGCACCCCCTCCGGACCCCCTCGCGAAACAGATGACATCATGGCGCAGTGAGTATCTGAGAACTCTGAAGCAGGAGTTATTAAGTACTCAGCATCACCGTACAGAACATTTCAAGGTTGGGTTTGCGCGAGGGCGCTTCGTGCAAAAACTTTTCAGATTGCGTTGACCATTCACAGGGAATTTAAAACTTTCGGGTTAAGAAAACTGACGGTCAGATGTTTTTATTATACCCTATTCTCAAGATCTACCGGCGAATAAATCAATATTCCGTCAGCTATGCTTGGTCAAATGAGCGATTTTTGCTCTAAAAGTTTTTGCACGTAGCGCCCTCGCGCAAACCCAGCCTTGATTTCTGGATGGTGGGAGATGTTATCTGGAGGGTGGCTGAAGGGCGTTATCAGGTGGTACTAGCACCAGACTCACCTCTGTGGGAACTAGTGCTGAGGGAGGCGCATGAGGCTCCAGCTGCAGGTCACACCGGTAGAGACAAGACGCTGGATCGAGTCAGGAGGCGCTTTTGGTGGCCGCCGATGGATTTGAATGTTGCGGAGTGGGTGAAGACCTGCGTGACGTGTCAGTAGACACAACCGCGGCAAGGCTTCCCTATGGGCTTGCTGCAGCCGCACCGAGTGCCAAGCCGACTATGGGAGGTGGTGAGTATCGACTTCGTGACCGGGCTGCCCACGATAGAACGGGGGGTAAACGCTTTCACTACCTTCACCTGTAAACTGAGCAAAATGGCACACGTGGTGACGATGGCGTACCGTGACAGCTCGGCGGAAGTAGTGGTTAGGCTGTTTATGGACACGGTCGGTGGAAGTTGCATGGAGCACCTGTGAAGATCGTATGTGATCGAGATCCTCGCTTCCGCGATGCAATGACGCAGGAGTTTATGCGGTTGATGGGCGTCAAGGTAGCAAGTACCACTCCGTATCATCCCCAGAGCGACGGCCAGGTAGAACGTAGCAACCATACAGTGGAGCGCATGTTGCGTTGTTACGTGTCGGAGAATCAGGAGGATTGGGATCTCTGGGTGACCCCTGTGGAGTATGCCATTAATGACTCTATGTCAGCGGCTACGGGCTTCTCCCCATTTGAGCTGGTGTACGGACATGCGCCAGCGACTCAGTTGGACTTCTTCACGGACGCAGCCTTGGAGGGAGGGTCGAAGAAGAGGAAAGGAGGGCGAGTGGCCGCAGACAAGAGGGGAACATCACACCAGTTGGCAAGGCAGTTCACGCAGCAGCTGCAGGCAGCACGGGTAAGTTTGCAGATGGCTCAGTAGCGCATGATCGAGCAGTTCGACGCACGACACCGGCTGCAGCAGATGAAGGAGAATGATCGGGTGTGGGTGGACGGACAGCACTTGACCTTGTCCGGGGATCGAGGGCTGAAGCCTAAGCTGCGCAAGCTACGGCATGGACCTCTACGTATAGTGGAATGTTTGTACAGTGACCGGCAGCAGGAATTGCCAGAGCAGGACCGAGGGGCCCCGTCGGCCTACAGGTTGGAATTGCCAGTGCATTGGAAGGTGCATGATATTTTCACAGCAGATCGGCTTACTCCAGTTCAGTCGGGAGCCAGTCACTTCGTAGGCAGGCAGGAGGAGATAGCACCACCACCAGTCTTGGTAGAGGGTCAGCAGAAGCGTGAGGTGGAGCGTATCATCAGCACACGTTTCAGGAAGCTAGGAGGGAAGGCTGGCGGAACAGTGCAAGAGTGGCTAACCAAGTGGAAGGGTCTACCACACAGTCACAGTCAGTTGCGGATTAGGGAGGATCTGGGGGCGTGGAGGGTCGAGGAGGAATGCTGGAGCCTCTGAGAGTCTTTGAGGCTGAAGAGGAGAGGCTGAGGAAGGGTCCAGAGAAACGGCGGAGGGAGACGCACCAACATCAGGAGGAACAGAGGGCTCAGCTGACGGCGCTCAGACCACCGACGCCGAGGGTTTTCAGTAAAGGAGCTAGTCAGGTCTCAGGTGTATCGGTCTCATCTCTCTCGAATGCAGCGTCCCGTCAGGATACTGGTGCTGTTCTGTGGCACCGGGTCAGTGGAGCTCCAATTTCAGAGGCAGTTCAAGGATTGCGAGGTGGTGACGGTCGATGTGCTTCCGAAGTGGCGAGCGACGTGTACCGCCGACATCCTTAGCTGAAACTACAAGCAAGCTGTACCCCCGACATTACTTCGATGTGGTGTTGGCGAGTCCTCCTTGCAAAGAGTACAGCAAAGCCAAGACCAAAGGGACTCCAGACTTGGAGCTGGCGGATCGGCGGGTGCGGCGGACTAGGCAGATCATTGAGTACTACGATCCTGCCTACTACTTCATCGAGAACCGGCTGGAGACGCTATGCGAGGTCTTCATACACGGGATGTGATGAAGGGTCTGCCGGCACCTCTGCTCACTACTTACTGCAAATATGGTACGCCGTACATGCAGCCCACACACATCTGGACGAATGCTTCATTATCGGTGCCATTACTGCAGTGCACCCACAGTTCGCCATGCCCAGCCAGAGCCATCACAGCGAAGCATGAGAACACCTCGCAAGAGAGTGTATCCGCTTCCGGTACCCGAGGCATGGGCTCTGCGCAGGCAGCATACGCGACACCTCGCTCCCTTCTTTATCACCTGTTTTGTGAGTTGAAAGTGGGAGACCGCCTGAGCGAGGAGAGCGTGGTGGCTATAGTGGACCTGATATCAGTGTTGGCAGCACAAGAGGACGAGAACGCTGAGCAGATCCAAGATACTGAGACAGATCAGCCTCAGGGCGCGGCGCATGTGGAAGACCCGCAGGTTGGGGAAGTACCGTACCACTAAACCGTCTGAGCGTTGGCAGCGTGATTCGGTAAGGGGGTTTCGGGAAAACCCGGCTGGCGGCAGGGGACCCAGACCCGAGGACTGGGGGGCACGGACCCAAGAACCGCGAGCTTGATAGCCAATAGCATGTTACAAGTATAACCTCCATCCTGAGTGCGTGAGAAGGCGAGACAGCGCTAGCGAGGACGTAGGCGCGCCCAAAAGGGGGGAGGAGTTGTACTAGGGTGAGTTGCGAGTCAGACGAGTGACGGACATATCAGATTGACGAGTGACAGGATGACCTATGACAGGAGTCACCAGTATGACCTATGACAGACTCTGACCCGAATGTGACATCAGAACATCTGCACCCACTGTAGATCAGACTCGAGAGAGAAATGGAGGGAATCATCCAGGACTCGATTGGTCGAACAGAACTGGAGGGAACCAGGAGAGCTCCAGTTCTCACCACGTCAGCAGATTTATAATCATGCAAAAGTGAGAAAGAGAGTGACAGTGACTGAATTCGAACTTCCTCGGACCTGTTCGAATCGTCATGCTGCTATTAAAAGAGCCGTGCAGGCTCTTGGAGCGGTTTTTAGTATCTCGTCAGTTTTTAACTTGCCATCAGGCTTTCCGTAGAGTTCTATCAGTACAAGCTATAATTAAGCTTACATTCGATTACTACATCGAATCCGTGTCTGTAGTGCACAACAGCGAGCATCCTGCTTGCTCCGTGTCATCCTCCTTATAGGAAATGGCACCCAAACAAGATATGCAAATCGCAATATGATTTACATACCTACCGGTTGGATTTGCATCATTATGCTTCGTTTACAGTATATCCTTACGTAATTGTCCCTTATCCATGTCCTTGCCTTCAGTCGAGTGGAACGATGGAGAACTATGGCAATGTCACAAAATTTTGATCATTATTCACACGTTTGTCCAGTTTTGTCATAGTCACTTTTGGGCGAATGGGATCGCGGGAATTCAAAATGACCCAATAAAATAAACTTTATAGAAAAAGAAAACGACGCCCCTCCGGGGCATTTGCGCGGTCCACAGCATCAGGGGTGTGGGATTATATATTCCAATAATATATGGAAACACACGCACACTAGCTTCGGCCCTTTGCCCCTTTCCCGCAATAGACGAGTTACACTTACCTATGATCTTGAGCAAGGTGTTGACAAGTGGAACCTGGCATGCAAACCGCCTTCAGGGGGGACACAATTGTTTGTAACTTGTATTATGAAGGTGCTCACTTCCGCAATGTCTCATCGTCGTGGTCATGCAACTGTTGCCTATGGACTAGCAATTTCAATTTTAGCTTCAATATCGTCCATAGTCTGTTGTGATGTAAAAATGGATTTCATCCTTCTTCTCTTAGCGACTGCTTTGATCTCGGATGGAAAAATGGATTTCATCCTTCTTCTCTTAGCGACTGCTTTGATCTCGGATGGTTCATCTTTAAGAACAAGTTCTGGCATACGGTCCTCATATATTTCAAGCATGTGTTCCAACTTCAGGATGTACTGATAGTAGTGCACCGCAGCGAAGCCAAGTTGAAGGACTATCATAGTACACATAAAACTAGAGATATAGAATGCCATCTTTTGCCGACCAAGTTGATGGTAAAGAGTCACCGCGAAAGTGCCTCCAATCGCACCAGTAATTGTATTGAGGGCCTCCCGAAGTGCAGCGATATAGTCGTTACCAGGACGCAACATTAATAGAGTGCCCATGTTCATTTGTGCGCTACGCTGGACACTCTCATCCACGAAGATGGTGACAAAATGAGCACATCCAATTATGGCAAGAGAAGATCCTTGTAGGCCCATGCCCATCCAAAGTAGCAGCGTCAAGGTTGGAGGCAAAAAGTGGGACATCGGAGTGCGGAAAATGAACATTTCTTGCACAGACTCCGGGATTCTCTTCCAGGCAACAAGCTCAACAAAAGTATATGTCATGAGGGAAGCCGTTGGAATGAAGCTACAAACCAATGTGCCGGTGGCACCAAGCTCGCTTTCCCAGGTCAACGAGAAGTACACGAGAGAAACATTAAGGACAAACTGCTAGATATACAGGGCCGATATATATCTATTTGTCGTTATACCCCAATATAGGGTTTCGATATCAGAACGGTCGGATTGATAAGATAAAAAAGATAAACATATACCTGACTTTAAGTTCAGGGATTAGGTTTCGGCCTACGAGTGACGGTCACCCAGACTACTCTAGGATGAAGCAGGTGACATATTTTAGGTGTCACCGTGCCAAATCCAGCACACCACCTAGTGTGGGGACCAAACTAGGTAGCCGAAACAGTAAACAAATGCCTACCGAGAGGCAGAAAAGTCAGTGCTAGTGGGTCAGGAGGCACTGTGCTCATACTGGCCAGGCCCCCTCCCCCGAACAGGCAGTGCAGCAGCCGTGCCACTACTTTCTACTGCCGAATTCTGATACACTGAAAACCCGAAACAGAGCCCATCTTGGGGCAACCTGCACCTAGAGCATCTCAAACTGAAGGCAGGTTAATCTCAATCACGTTAGCACTAGCCACTTCCACAGCGCCCGGGAGGGCCGGTACCACTGTCACAGCGCCCAGGAGAGCTGGTACCACTGTCCGTCGAATCATTCGTAGAGCAAATTGAGATAATCGAAGGAGCGCCGATGTCGCCGCAGGCAGTTACACCGGGTGCAATCGGCTCGGTCCTGTGCCGAATTGAGGAAGAAAGTTCATCCCCGTCCCCACCGTCCCAGGTGGGTGGCTCGTAGTTTGGCGATGGCGGAGCACCACCCGGCGAGGGCGGCGCAGTAATAATCGGAGCTGCCTCAGGTGGTTGCGGGGGGCCTGGGAGCCACGTCCACCCGTACCCGTACGTAGTACGGTACCAGCCGTGGTACCAGCCCTCCGGCTGCCAGTAGAGATCCGGCGGGATGGCCGTGGGCGTCAGCTCACCAGCACCACCGACCTCGTCGCCGATGCGCCCTGTCGCCGAAGATGTTGGCGCGGGGCAATCATTTGAAGGCGCGGCAGTTGCACAAATAACAAGCATTAGGCAGACTGCGAGAGACATGAGGGCAGAGTACCCAAAGCCCAACGGCGGTCTGCCGCAGCCAAGAGCCTGCCGCGGCGGCGGATCACCCTCGTCGTCATCCTCGGACTCTCCCTCAGTCACCGAAACTGAATCAACGGGTGCCACGGGCCCCATGCAATGCATCGCGAGAGGCGGGTTAGGGTCAGTGAGTTTAAGCCGCACCGCAAACTTGTCCATGAAGGACGTGTCTGGCTCGTGGGCGTGCAGCGCGCTGACGGGGTACATGCCCTCGTCGGACACCACCGACTGCGGAGCGGCAGGCGGTGCCGGCGGTGGCGGCATGTCCAGAGCGTCGCCCGGGATCTTGTCGTGGACTTGGAAGGTGTTGACGTGCATGGCACCACCAACCGCGCAGACCCCGAGGCGGGTGTCAGCGGGTTGGCAGCACTCCAGATACTCGTCGATGGCGTGAGTCTCAACGGTGTCGTCCACACAGAAGGAGGCGGCAGAGAGATCCTCGAGCATCACGGGCTTGCCGCCCGCCAAGAAGCATAGTGCGTCGAAACGGTCGGCGTCGTTGTTGTCGATGGCGTGCTGGAAGGCAGCGGCGTAGAAGTCGCCCTCCACCTCCTGAACCGCGAAAGAATGCGCCCCAGCAGCTGTCTTCTCCGCACGCGGACCGCCGTGCGGGCAGTCGCGGTGCCAATGCCTAGCTTGTGCTGACGTACACGTCGAGTGCTGGCAAAGCGGGATCGCCTGTCCAGTCCCACGATGAAACGCGACAAGCTTCGAATTCCCCTGCGAATAATTCCCCTCCGGGAGCGGAGAGGCTGCGAAGCGGTACTTCAACCCTGTGCGTGGGTTGTGAGGCTTCTCCGCGCGGGGAGTGAAGCCTTTCCCGTTGACCTTGTCGGAGAGAACGCGCACCTCCTTGCGTAACGCGAGGAGGATCTCCATCACGTCGGCGTCCGCGGAAGTGTGTCCGCTCGGCGGGTCGCCAAACCTCGCAGGCAACATGTGGCCGCCAACCGCAGCCGACTTCGGCGAAGCCGTGCCAGCCCGCACGTGAGCCGCATGACACTCGCGGGCCCACTGTTGAACGGTCAACAGGGACACCGCCGCCCGCTGGTCGTGCAGCAGGAGCCGCGACACCACAGGCCTGTAGTAGTCGGCGTCCATGGCCTGAATGAACTGGCCTTTGACGTCGTCCTCGTCCAGAGTGTTCTTGCGCTTCGCGGCGGCGAGCGCGGCGTTGAAGTCCATGATCGAGTCGTTGGGGTCCATGCCGTAGCCCAGTTCAACTGCCAGCAAGTCCGACGTCCCCTGAAAGGGTGCGTCGGCATGAAGCAGTTTACGTGCAAACTCGAGCAGAACACGTTTCCCATCCGCGGGAAACGTCTGAGCAGAGCTCTCCAACCAGTCCGAAGCCGGACTGGAAGGATGCACGAGGAGCTCAAGGGTGGAGAAGAGGAGCTGATTGCTCTCCTCTCGCACCGTGATGCCGGCGTCGTCGAGTATAAAGAGGTCGCCCAGCTGCTCGTCCTCGGCCACGAAAGCCTCGCGAAGAGCAGCCACCATGCGGGTAAAGATGACGTGCACGTTCTTCTCGTTGCCATGGAAGCGCTCGTCCTTCAAGCCGAAGCACTTCTTGGCGACAAATTTGGCGGCCTTCTCGTCGTGCCTGGTGCGGATCAGAGTACGGACAGCTGCCACGAATGCCGCAGGTGGTCCAGACGCTGGAGGGACGGTCGCCGTCGGAGTCCCTGGAGTGGCCGCATGTCGGGCAGCAGCTTGGTCGAAAATAGTCGCTAGGTTCCTCCTCCGCAGAGGAGCGCTCGAAGTAGATCTGGTGGCAACCATGATGAAATGACAGTAGGGGTGGAGCAAGCGGGTGTGATCGGGAAGCGGTCGCGGTGGTGGCGGCCAAGAGGTGGTGGTCGTCGAGAGCGTAAACTTGCGGATAAGGACGAAGAACTCGATGAAGTCGTGTGGACTTAAAGGATTCCCGGGTACCGCAAACGGTGTGATATCGACCAGAAGTACGGCAAAATCCAGCCAACGTAAAATCAACTCGGAAAACGCCCAAGTGCACCGTCCGCGAAGCCGCTCAATCAACCAAGCTGCCTAGGCCATACCACTGAACCGCGTGTGCCTCCCTAGCGACCGCTCACTCCATCCCAAGCGTCGGCGTTTAGCCACTCATAGTAGAAGCAGTGTAAAAGCGATGGTGCGAACCAAAACCTGCTAGATATACAGGGCCGATATATATCTATTTGTCGTTATACCCCAATATAGGGTTTCGATATCAGAACGGTCGGATTGATAAGATAAAAGAGATAAACATATACCTGACTTTAAGTTCAGGGATTAGGTTTCGGCCTACGAGTGACGGTCACCCAGACTACTCTAGGATGAAGCAGGTGACATATTTTAGGTGTCACCGTGCCAAATCCAGCACAAACTCCAACATCAAGTTCGTCATGAAACAAGACCATAAATAAGTCGGGATGGGCAAGGCGTTCTCCTGTACTGTCGATATGCGACGTTGCGGCGAAACTGAAGCACTTGCGAGTTGCGGGGGTAGCGGGTCATTTTTGTCGCACCGATGGTCATTTTTGTCGCTGTCGCAAGAATATTCCTTTGTCGCAGGCTGCGACGAAAATGACCAAACGGTCATTTTTGTCGCAGCTTGCGACGAAAATGATAAAATGGTCATTTTTGTCGTAAAATTTTAGGAAAATTTTAAGAAATTTTTTCTTACCCGTGGTGAACAACACAGGTCGATAACGGGTCTATTGTTTCACACAGGAATTTGACACAGTTTAAACATGGCCTATTATTACAATATCTAGGCACATTCAATGCATGGACACTGAAGGATGCAAGCAGGATTGTGCTATACTCTAACATAGAATATTATTACAATATTAAAGCATGTAAATGGAACGAGACAGCAAACAAAAACTACGTATCGATCAATCAATTAAAACAGTTCATCTATCCTAAAGTAAGCAATAGCAGTCTTGGAAATCGGCAGAGTTGCCTACAGCTCCTTCCAGTGCTACAGACGGCCAAAAATCGCAGAGTTCCTGCAGGCACAGATCTGTAAATAAGTACAATTTAGGATAGTCAAAACAATAGCATGCACATCGTAACAGCAACGCACGAAAATAAAAAAAGACAGCAATGTTGACGCCGAAAACGCATGCTAACCTGCAAAAAACAGCGCGCCAGTCAGCAGAGGTGTTGGGAATCGAACCCAACCCGATAGGCAAGATGCCCAACGGGCTCCAAGCACTCCCAGCGTAAAAACAAACTCCGGAAAGGGAGGCAATGCGCCAGTCACCGACAGCGCACGAGATTCTGCAAATAACTGCACGCTAAAGAGCAGAGATGGGAGTCGGCGTGCAAGATTCCCGGCGGACGGAATTCAAGCATTGCCAACGAAATCAAACCGAAATGCTAAAAGGGAGCTAGCAGCCAAGTTTTCTGTTGCCTTCGTTCAACGCACTAGATCCTGCAAAAAGAACGGCGCGCTATACAAGGCATGCGTGTTGGGGATAAGAAAAATGTCTAGGGGCTCCAAGGGCGCAATCCCAGCGCAGAAACAAAGTACAAAAAAGGGCGAAGTAAACAACACTGTAGGGAACAGTGCGCTAGTCAGAAACTAAAATAGTCAAACAAAAAAAACAAACGAAGAACATCAATACGCCGCGGAGGTCGGTTGGTCGTTGTCGGCGCCTGGTAATTACAACACAGGTTGTCGGTCGCTTAAGATTAAAGGATACTGTAGTTGTTCAAGATGTGGTGACGGTGACCTTGGGAAGATGGGACCGTGACGCGGACTGTGACGCGGACACGCGGTCGGAAAACAATCGACTGGACTCTGGAGGGCTGCTGTACTGGATCTTCTACATCCTAGATCCTTGCGACAGTCTTGCGACACTTCTTGTGACAGCCCCAAGATTCGATTTCCGATGCGGATTTCTGATCGATCGAGCGGATTTCTGTATTTTTACTGATCGGGCGGTCTGTCGACGGTTAGATCGTTCGGTCGACAAACAGTCGACTGGAGGGCTGCTGTATCTTCGACATCCTAGCGACACAAACTAGATTCGGTTTCCGATGCAGATTTCATTTTTTTCTGATCGAGCGGTCGTTCGACGGTTTGATCCGTCGGTAAAAGTAAACAGTCGACGGAGGGCTGCTGTATCTTCTACATGCTTGCGACAAAATTTAGATTCGGTTTCCGAGTCAGATTTCATTTTGACTGATCTAGCGGTCGGTCGAAGGTCCGATCCGTCGGTTGACAGACAGTTGCGACAACCTGAAGTTTAAAATTTTGGATGGCGAAAATTTTTGGGGCACCTTGACACTGTTCGAACGACGATGTCGAATTCATGTCTCCATTTATTTTCTGAAAACCTGCTTTACCCCTTTAAGGGAACGAACAGAATTCACTGTTTTTTTGAGAAGATTCTGTGCGGTGGTCTCGCGACAAAAGAATATTCTGCGACAGCGACAAAAATGACCAGTGGTGCGACAAAAAGGACCAGGTACCAGTTGCGGGGGTTGAATATCTATGCTGACTGGTACATTCTTGGCCAATATAGCTGCCCGCCCAAGTGCAAAAGCACCACAAATATGCAACACTTGGATACCCAAAATAAAATTTATTATTCCGTCCCTGCCAAGAGAGACGTACACCGATCCACTTGCCAAAGAGCTCGCACCTAACCCTAGTACCGTTCCCCGGTTCAAAAAAACTTTCAACGTTTCGTAGCGCCTCTTTGAATCCCCCGAGGCCTGCCACATATAACACCCACCATCACTCAACCCAACAGGCATCTCATTCGTCGTAATTAACGAAGGCCCTCAAGAGCTCGGTAGTACGCTAGAGTACACCAGAAGGCATGCCCAGCAAGGGGCGCCACGATCTCAGCAGCACGCAAGAGTGCCCCCAGTGGCATGCCCAGCGAGGGGCACCACGATCTCTGCAGCACGCAGTAGTGTGCTGGGAGGCAGACCCAGCGAGGGTGAAGCAAAAAGGGCAAAAAGGGTGTTTGATGAGGGAGTACACGCGACAGAGGACAAGTGAGGCGTTTACCTTGGACAGTTGTGGGGCGATCATGTTGAGAGGTGTCATCGCCCACGAATTACCACATCCAACACAAAGAAGGGCTAGGGACATAACGTGCTCTCCAGCAAGCTCCAGTATCGTTGAGATTATCGTCAGCACCAGTGATATAGCTATCAAGAACGGGTAGGAGAGATGGTCGCGTCCTCCGGAGCAGATGCCTATCCCGTCAGGTACCAGACGGAATAGGCGCAATAGGCAAATGATAATCGCCGCTTGGGTACTCGAGCATCCCGTGTCGTCGGCTATCACAGCAATTTGGTAAGATACGGTATTAGTTGCCATCACGGAAAGCATAGCACACGCGCACACCAACGTTTTCTCGTCGGCGATAACGGCGGATAAAATAGTTTTCTGACCATCCGAATCCATCACCCTCGCTTCAACAGCTGACCGATTACTCATCTGATTGTTTGAGTGCCTCGAAGTATGAACATCAAATCTGGGTGATACCTCACATAGAGTTTCAGGGTCCACATCAAAGCTTGGCTTATTGTATGTCATCTTCACTATGACATCAGTGGAGGGCGCGAGCGCGGCATCTGGAGCTGCTTTGCTGTTCGGTGATGGAGGCGCTTGGTGTTCGCTTGATGAAATTTGTTGATGAAGGGCCTCACGCGAGCGCGTTACACCTCTTTGCTCGGAACCTGCCATTACAAGGCAGCTGTGTGCGGACGTGAGAGTGCTTTGTGTTGAAGCAGAACAAGGTAGAGAGTGTTGCGAAAGAGGGATAGGAGAGCGCCGGTCTCAAGCAGATGGAGGAGAATGTACGTACAGCATTCGTGCAAACAGGTGAGGATTAAGGGGGCGCGACGCTGTGTACTTGGGGTTAGAGGGTTGGAAACGTTGAACAGTGCTGTGTCAGAAGGGGGAGTGCAAGCAAAACCTTTGGTGCATCGGGACATAAGGGCAGGGCAGTGCTGGAATATTCTTATAGCTTTGTTAAGAACACACACGACCTGTGTAGCAAACAAGCAATAGCTATTGTTCCCTCGGTATGCCCTGAGCATGCAGCCGGATGCCCTGTGGGTTTAGACGCCCCGACGACACAGCTTTTTGGGACGTCTTCAAACGCAGGCGGGGTGCTTATAAGTTGCCCACTCACAGAAACGGCTCATTCTAGTTGTGCCCTCACTGTCGGAGTTGTCGCTGCATATGTCGGGTTCCATCGTGCTTTTCAGCCAGGGTATGGAGGACGTTTGACTACGAGTTCAAGAAAAAGGCAATGAAATAATGACCAATTTCCGATATGATCAGAGTTTAAAAACTCCGTTCGCCATAAACACGCTGACCACAACACAATTGCATACGCGTGCGTTTGCCTTATCGTTTCCCGAAAACTCATGACGAGGAAAACGAAACGGAAAGTGCTTTATTACCGTTTAGGCCCGTCCTTATCTTTATGACGGTCCAGTTTTCGATCCCCCCCTTTACGATAACTTCGCGTAATTCGATCGACCGAAACACTGCAAACTGCCTCGCACTTTAAGTTTAACTCAGACGCGGCATAAACAGAATTGGCTGCCGAAATTTGCGTGAAACTCAGTAAGTAATCAGTCGTCTGAACAGTCCTCATCGATTGCTGTGCCGATCAATAATATTGTTAGACGGGCAGATAACCACAAATAAGTATTGCTAATACGGCAAACAGAGCTTTTTAGAGGTATGGGCTCGCTCGCCTTCTCTTGGCACGAGCTTAGTAATTACACAGGTGTTGGATTAGTTTGACCTCTAAATTGAAAGGTGCGTTGAGGACTGCGGGACCTGAAGCTTCGAGTTTGGACGAAACTCGCTCTTACGGTAAATCACAGCATCGCACAGTCGCACCGCTCATGATGTATCGCTCGAAATCCTGCGCACGCACCTCGGTGTGTGAGTCGTCTAAACGCACACTCTTTCGTTCGTTGGCATGTGGCATTGCGATCTGGAACCACTCGCGTGCATAAGTGAAGCACTAGAACTTGGATGGAAACGCCTGGAATGTTGCAGTACGGGTATTCAAGTTTCGTATTTTGGACTTCAATCTCTAATTCTCGAAACGGCGAAGCTGCCTGGTGCCCGCTGTCGCTCACAAAGCAACTGAGATATTTTCGCCCGTCTGCCAATATCAAATCGAGGGTTGAACTGCATGACTGTGCTACAGACACCGCTGCTTTAGACAGGGTTGCCGCGCTATTGCAGGCCAGACTACGATATCACGCAAACCCGAGTTGCCTTGGTAGGATGGATATAAATATTCTTTTGGCGCAAGCCGTACTTTGGCGAGTGGCATGACTGTGACACGATACGCATATTCTTTTGGTACAAGGCTTACTTTGCCGAGTAAGGCCGGGGGACCTAAATCTTACACCCCGGAGGAGAGTCTCTTTTTCCTTTTCTTTTCCTTTTTCTTTACTTCGGCGAGTGGCGTGACCGATAAGCTTGTGTGTGCGCCATATTCGTTTGGCACGAGGCTTACTTTGGCGAGTAGCGTGACCGTACGAACTGCGTGTCTCATTTACACATATATCCGACGAGCTGATGCCTCCATAGTCGTACCGATAAGCGACCCCGCGATCACAATATGGGTTTTTTAGAGTGATGCGCCCCCCCCGACACACGCCACTTTCCTGTGCTGTCTCTCTGCTGACGCAGGGGGTTCCTCTGTAGCAGTGTATAACGTTATCTCGCGCCGGCAACCAAAGAGCTCGTGCTGTGGACACTCCAGAAGACATCCATTTCGTTATTCCTGGTGATGATAAAGATATTCCAGACCGCCTAACCTCCTCGAGCGCAGCGGATATCGCTTGGGCCACCGTCTTCCCCGCGCCGCAGTCTCAGTCGCCGCCTCCCGTTGTGGAGGGTTCATCGCCCGGCCCTCTGACGAAGACCTCAAAGCGCGTCCGTTTTACCGCGCATTCTCTCCTCGCAAGAGCTGAGCCTTCGGCTAAATATCGAGCTGCCGGAAATGGACTTCCAAGACAGGCGGTCTTCGGTACGTTCTTCCGATCCATTGCAGTGCTCGTCACACGCAGGCCTCTCTCACGAGTTTCCCTGTGACCAATGTTCCCCTCTTTTCTCTCGCTCGTAAGCTCTCCCTCCTCACCGTCCCCCCTTCCCTTTTTTGCCAAGTTGTTCCGTCCCTTCTCTCTTCTCTCTTACGCGATAACTCTCCCTCCCGTAGCAGCGAGTTTGCGGGGATTGACGAGACTAGGGGTGCCCATCTCTCAGGCGTCTTCTGCGGGCCTGGCAGGGGCAACACCCGGACTCTCGGATATATAAGTGAGTCTGGGCGAGCTGGAACCCCGTGGGACTTAGGGTGCCCGTGGCTAGTACTTCCAGCGGTGGTGGAACGTCGGCCAGCCACTAACGGTGTGTGAAATGGTTTGACCCTCTGAGCAGGGCACGAGGGCAGCTTTCTCTGATGCCGATACCTCTTGTTTGAGATTCGTCACCAAAGGAAGTCCAAATCCATTCACACACACCCTACTTAGCCGCCCACCACCACTCATCCCACATCTGCGTGCCCACATCGTCACTCGCGACATCGGCATCATCACTACCTCCCACCACAAGCTCGCCCAGCCACTACCTCCCACCACAAGCTCGCCCAGCCACTACCCCACCACCGCTTCCCCAACTGCTTCACCCACCACTGCCCACTCCCATCACATCGGCACCCACCTCCTCACCGACCACCGACACCCCTTCCACATCGCCCACCACATCTCACCCCACCACTGCCCACCCCACCACCTCCCACCCGACAACTGCAACTCCTACCTCCACACCTAAAACATCAATGCCATCCTCTAGCCCAACAACGATGCTGCCCACAATATCCCGCTCTTCAGACAAGCCGACAACTGCCATACCAACAACTTAACCGACAGCGTCTCCAACATCGCCGCCTTCCTCCACCCAACAGCAACTCCAACAGCGACCAACGTGCCCACCAGCACCCTCACCCCCACCTCCTCCTCATCCATGGCCGTGCCCACGATTCCACCGTTGCGCAAGGAGCTCCAGCAGGCCGAGGTCACCGCCCACACGGCTGAGGCTGCGATGGCTGGCAAAGACGTGTCGGTGGCGCGCCTACAGCGGTGCGAGGGGGCCCAGCGCGTGAAGGAGAAGGTGAGGCAGCGCCCCTCAACCTGATTATTTTCCCTGCACTTATATTCTCATAAAAGAAGAAGAGAATGCATCATCCACCACCGACCACTCAGCCTCTAAACCTACACACCCCACATGAGCCACACCAGCATCCGGAAACCCACCGCCTTGGAAGTGCGACTGGCTGTGGCCTTGGGAGTCCTCACTGACTACCGCCGCGGGTCCACCAAGCTCCGCGATAGGGGCTCATCCACTTCCACTAGGATGTCATCCACGCTCAGGTTTTGAGTCGAGGCTTGGCTGCCCGCGCCTGCACTCCCTGAGGCCCCCTCACCTTGGGCACACAAGATGTCTGGGCCCTCTGTCAGAGCATCCAAAGGGCCACCCACCTGCTCCCATTGATCACATCCGGCCTCGTCATCCTCCCTCTGCCACCCACTGGCTCGTTCATCCTGCCAGATGTCCTGAATACTCCCCAAGAGACGTGACGCCATCATTTCAGCTTCGCTTGCCACCCCCAAAGCCTCTGACCGCTCGGACTCCACACCAAATCTCAGGCCACCATTCCAAGTGCCCCCTCAACACTGTTCCCTGAATCCATCCCACCTGCAAGCCGCCCGCCCTCCGCCTGTGCCTGCATGAGAGCTGCCTGCCTGCCAAGACACGCCTACCTGAAATGGGAATGAGTCGGGTCTGGCACCCCCACCCATTCCCATGCCCCCGGACCTAAACCCCTCGCCGTGTTCACCTTCCCCAACCTCCACGAGCCGACTCACGCGACCACTAGCCCTTGCCATCCCCGCAACCCCCTGCACGGCCAGCTCCAAAGCGCGTGCCGGTGTAGCCCCACTCTCCAAAGGGCTGCCCCTCGGTCCTCCCCCATGCTCACTGGCCTGCGTCAAGAAGCCGCCCTCCCCGGCGCTGTCCATATCTATCAAAGCCAATTGCTCCTCCTCCACCTGCTGTAACCCCTCCTCACCATGAATAGGACCAGGCCCACCCCCTCCATCCAAAACCCCACCGCTGGCCCAGCGCCAACCAGCCCTAGGCGGGCATCGCCCCTGGGCCCACTGGATGAACATCCCCGCGACCCCTCGCGCAAGCGCGAACGAAAGCTCCCGAATCCACCTCTCCCTCCAGTAGGGTGTGTGGTGGTTGGTGCAAGGCTTGGGGCCACCGTGGTGGAGTGGGAGGTGGTGGCGGCGGTGGGGGCGATGGGGGGATGAAGGTGGCTGTGGGGAGGAGGCTGAAGGTTCCGGTGGGGGTGATGGTGGCGAGGGCGGTGAAGGAGGGGGTGGGGGATGGCGGTGGTGGGGGAGATGGCGGTGAAGGAGGGGGTGGGGGGATGGTGGTGGTGGGGGAGATGGCGGTGGGGGTGGTGAAGGAGGGGTGGGGTGATGGTGGCGGTGGTGGGGATGGGTGGGGGTGGCGAGGGAGGCGGAGGGCAGGGAGGTGGAGGGGAGTATGCAACGAAGTCGAAGATTGTTAAAGGGTCGTAGGCATAATTGAGAGAGCCGTACGGATCCATCGCAGACCCATAGAAGGGTATCGCCCGCTCATCTGAGGTCTGCTGACTACCTGACTGCAAGAAAAAGGTTTGGATCATAACCACCACAGCCAACCCCGTCTCTGGAATGAACTCTGTCACCCCCTCGACCTGCGGTCCAATCGCCAAGGCGGTGAACACCCCATCGCCCATGAAGGTCGCGTTGACCGCCACTCCGTTTGCGGTCTCCAGGGGGCTGGTCCCGTTGAGGAACTTCATGTCCTGGTTGGTCGTTGTACCCGAGGTCTGCACCCCGATTTCGAAGGTCACCGGAATATTAGAGGCATCCGAGATGAGTTCACTCGCCATGTTTTTTATGGTGACGGAGATCTCGAAGGAATCTGCGGGCGTGGCAGGCGCCATGACAATCGCTGCTGCGGTGGACGCGGTCAGAAAGTGGAGCTTCTGCGCTGCCGCCAGCAGTGGGAAGTACGAGTCCACCCGATTCGGGCAGATGCTGTTCTCACTCGGGCAGGCGCTGTTGCTGCACTCGCTCGACGAGGAGCAGGTCCCGGTCCGCAGATAATCAAGGGTCGGGTCCATTTGCTGCAGCTGGTGCGTGGTCAAGCTGCTAGAGTCCACGCTGCCCATCAGGTACTTTCCGGTCTGAGTGACATCCTGCACGTCGAGGGTGCAGTCGCCGTTGGTGTCTCCCAGAATTGAGGAGCACATGGTTGGCGCGTCTGTTGGGGCTGCTGCCGAGGGTGCTGCAATTGGGGCTGCCGTTGGTGTCTCCCAGAATTGAGGAGCACATGGTTGGCGCGTCTGTTGGGGCTGCTGCCGAGGGTGCTGCAATCGGGGCTGCCGTTGGTGTCTCCCAGAATTGAGGAGCACATGGTTGGCGCGTCTGTTGGGGCTGCTGCCGAGGGTGCTGCAATTGGGGCTGCGGTTGGTGTCTCCCAGAATTGAGGAGCACATGGTTGGCGCGTCTGTTGGGGCTGCTGCCGAGGGTGCTGCAATCGGGGCTGCGGTTGGTGTCTCCCAGAATTGGAGGAGCACATGGTTGGCGTCTGTTGGGGCTGCTGTCGAGGTGCTGCAATTGGGGCTGCGGTTGGTGTCTCCCAGAATTGAGGAGCACATGGTTGGCGCGTCTGTTGGGGCTGCTGCCGAGGGTGCTGCAATTGGGGCTGCCGTTGGTGATATGGTGAGAGGCTGGGTCGTCAGGGTCGCGGTGGGGGGTGTTGGCGATGCAGTGGGCAATGCGGTGGGGTGGTGGGTGCTTGGGGTTGAGGTTGGAATGGCGGTGGTAGGGGTTGCTGTCGGGGTGGCAGTAGGCAAAGTGGTGGGCTGCCGGGTGACAGGGGACATCGTTGGGGACACAGTCACCGGTCCCATTGTCGGTGCCGAAGTGCGTGATGCGGTGAGGGAGTCAGAGGTTGCCAGGCGGTGTCCACTGTGCATGCCGTCCCCGTTAGGTGCACCGGGTCGAATGTCAGCAGCACGTCGAAGAGGTTCAGGGTGGCGCCCCCAGTTTCAACCCACACTGCCACATCCACGGCCTCGCCTGCAACCACCGTTGGGAACTGCCGACCGTACATATTCCCGAGGTCCACGTCATTGACAGTGGGCGCCGGATTCGCGATCACAGTGTCAGAGTCCGAGAGGAGGCCGGTCACCGCCCCGGAGCTGCACCTGGCGCGCACCTCCAGGTGCACGGCACGGTAGTCATTGCCCAGTAACATCGCCACGCCGCCGCTGTCGACGTCAATCTCGGACGGGGCGTCACTCGCTCGCAATGTCCCTTGCTCGGCCCAGTTCGCCGTGTGCTGCACTGAGGCTACGGCAACGCTGGAGTCGGCCACGTGGATGCCGGTCTGGTGTGCCACACACCAGGTATTAAAATCATTGGAGAAGCCTGAGACATGCACCTGCCCCATCAATCCCAGTGAGCACCCGTGGCCACGTCGTCGGTTGCCCCAAGGCCCTGCAGCGCCTGCAATGCTGTAGCCCGATGCGTGGTGAAACAAGCATCCATGGCCACCTTGGGAGTGTACCACCCGCCCACGTCCACAATCATGCAGTGTGACCACCCCCAGGTCCACAGCCACTGCCCCAGTGACTTCCTGGCGGAGCCACTACTGTACCGCACCGACGAGGAGTCCAACGTCAGCTCCCGCAACTCCACGGAGTGAGCCGCGTAGCACACGACATCGGTCCCAGTAGCAGGCAACCCGTGGTCCAAGTAGCCCCGCATGTAGGCCTGGGCGTCCCGGATACCCCGCAAATGCTCCGCCTGTGTGGACAACCTCGTCCTCATGGCCAAAAGGCTCGATACCAGGAAAGCCATCCGGCCCAAGCAGCGGACAATACCTGCCTTCCGTGCCCAACACTGCCGCAAATAGACGAAGCCCGTAAGCCCCACACTAACTCCGCTGCAGTGCCGACACAAGAATCGGCTGCACCCGACACAGAAGCTGTCGGTCTCGAGCGGCGTCCCCCGACAGAACTGGCAGGGATCTCCAATCTCGGCCGAGACCAGCTCCACGTGGCGCCTGAGCTGCCGCAACACCGCTCCTGCTGCACAGGGTAGGGGGGTAATACACCACAACCACCGGCCACTGAGTTGGGCCTCGAAAGGCACGCTCGTCCCCAAACCCATAGGTGCCATCGTCACGGCCCAGATGCCTCCACTCCGGTGAGGTGAACAGGTGAGAGCCCTCAGGATAGTACTTAAGCACCCGAGCCCCCTTCAGCAGGGGCCACCACTCGAAGGTGTCCCACACCGGCAGCACGAAGGTACCCGAGGTAGACTGAGGCGCCCTCTGCTGACAGGCCTGGAAGTGTGCGAGATACTCTCCAATCAGGGTGAAATCCGGGTTCGCATAAACGTGCTCCCCCCGAACATCCCGGTCCAGGAAGCTGTCCACCACCGAACGGATCCTCTGCACGTAAGCATTAGTACCGACGGGGTCTGCTCCTTCGTCCAAAGTGAAGTCATGCCCTACCAGCCGAGACAAGGTACTGAACTCATCGGCCCGGTACTGCCAATCTGAGTAGTCCTTCTTCCTGACAAACCGGAAAAGTCAGTCGGACAAGCCGTTCTCGACACCGGGAATGTGCTCGGCTGCCAAATCCAGGCCGTATCTGGACGCAGCTCGGAACATCCTTTCCACCACGAGCTCCACTCAGGTGACATAGTATCTGCCGGTTCACAATGCTTATGGTAGTGGAGTTGTCCGTCCGGAGCAGAACCCGTGACCCCAGCATGTCTGGCCCCAGGATCTCCACAGCCCAGGCGGCCGTGCTAGCCTCGTGAAAGTTAGAGTTCTTATAAGGAGCACACTCCTCCGGGGGGAAGGACAGGATGTGCCGCCGGTCACGGTAAGCAATGCCCCCTTGCCAGCCCGATGCATCCATGGTCGGAGCGGGGCTGCCCTCGGGGGTGCACCGATGCGTAGTGAGGTACTCCCGAGTGCCAGAGTGCTTCCCGGTCCACCAACCCGAGAGCTTGGGGGTGTCCTCGATATAGTTCCGTCGGGTCGGCCTCTCTCGTTAGGACAGCGACAAAAGCGGGCCACAGCCTTCCTGGTAGCCGAGCTCAAACTCACAGTAACCCCATCGTCCCACTGCTCTGCCACGGGTCAGCTGTGGGTAGAGGGGTCTGTGAACTGGTCCCGAGCCCGATACAACGGGGTGAGCATGTTCTGGCCACCAGGAATGAGAGGTGCCAGGAACTGGAACTTCCCGACTACTGCCGCCAGCTCACGACGAGGGACCGGAGTGCCCACTGGCCACCGTGCCAACATGCCCTCGGCCCGTGTTACATACTTGCGCACTCGAGCCTCGGATGCTCTCACCAACTGCCTCACGGAGTCGATCTCACGGCCAATGTAATCCTTGACCTTTGCAGGCCACTGGGACTTGTGTGCCGAGACTCGTACTCCGATGTTCTCCAGCTGCTCGATCTCTCCTTGTGTCCGGCGGGTGGCCTCTAGGAGACTGAGCTCGGAGTCTGCCACCGAGTGACCGTCATCGACAAAGATGCCAGCACACATAGAACGACCATCACGGTGTACAGTACCGTTCAGCATGCGCTTGAAGACCGTGGCCATCTCAGCCTGGTGCTTCGGGGCATCACAGAAACCAAACATGTCGAATTTGGCTCTGTAGAACTCACGAGACACCGGTGTCATAACACCCATGTAGTCACAGTGCGGCTGATACCTCGGGTTGTTCCAGAAGGCATCGCTCAATTCTCAACCATCCTGCGAGCAAGCAGGCCTTTGGAGCCTGAGGATGTCCTCCAGGTAATCATACTCCGCCGAGGCTCCATGGACTCGTTCACCCGAGAAACACGAGTATTCCAGATGTTCCGGAATTTGTCTTTCTCTGGCTGGTAGATGGAGCCCAATGGCGTCACACTCCAAGGCTCGTAATGCAACGGCCCTTCGAGGACTCCCTTCCCCACAGACCGTAAGAGGTCCACCTCCGTTTGGTCATAGCAACTGGGGTGGTTGCCCCTTCGGTAACCAGGAGGCTTGTTCACAAAGGACATCTTGTGCCCATGCCGGCAGCCATCCTCGAGTTCCTCCTCTCCTGGTCTGAACCACTTGAAGAGTTCCTCGGTGTACCGTACACCAGGTGCACACAGCCCGTCCGCCGTGTCCATGAAGGTCATCTGACGGTGTGCATGATCCCAACGGCTGGCCTCACCGCCAAACTTCCGAGGGGGCACCTTTAGAACCAGGAGTCGGTGTCTGCCATCGGTGGTATATACCACCAAGAAGCTCTTGCGGACACCCTTTACCCAAAGCCGCTGCCAAGAGAGGCGGTCTTCGATGTGTTGGGCTGCTGCAGAGAGGGAGGCTGGCCACCATGGAAAGTGGGCCCCAGCTCCATAAGCTGCGCCTTAAATACCTGGGCAATGTCCCTGTAAGGATCCAGGCCTTCTGCACTGGCGGGTATCGGGCAGCCCGTAGGATACCAGTACTGAAGCTCACGTAAAATGAGCTTCAACATGTGAAGTCGATGGTCAGGCTGCACAACATCATCACAGGAGGTTGCCGGAGATGCCGAAGCCGAGTCGGGTCAGGTGCTCTATGAGCCAAAGCTGCCAGCAGTCACGTTGTCAACAACAGATGTCCGAGTGTCGACCTCGATGCAAGGTGACACTTCGACACAAACAGAGTGTGACGTCCCGGTCGGTATAATGGCGCTACCTGATGAATGTTGTTTGCCGACCCCTCAGAGAGTCTTCACTTTTTTGCACGGCTTCGTGATCGGACCGGTGTGTTCGTAAAAGTCCACACGATACGGATCATCGCCACCACAGAGTGGGCAAGAGTGAGGTCCCCGAGGCCGTGTCGAAGATGTCGAGGGGGCGTGTCGAGCACCGGAGGAGCTGGCTGAGCACGTCCGTCGACGGACCCTGGGGGCAGAGCATGAAAGTTCAGGGAGACCTCCGGCTGAAACGTGGCGTTCACTCGTGACAGCAACCGTTGAAGTGCCGTGTGAGGGAAATAATCCACCACGTACTGCCGGATAATTTCTCTCCGGCTCGTTCCCCAAGCACGAGATGCTCCCAACCGCAAGAATTCACGGTCCTCCAGGAATGTGTCTGAGAATGGCTGCTTATTAGCCCAGCGTGCCGAGATGTAATGCGTGATCAGCAACAGGTAGGCTGCCTCGAACCTCAGGGTCGGCCACTCGGCTCGCATATAATCCACCATCTCGATCAGAAACTCGAAACGAGTAATGACCAAAGTGGCAGACCGATGGAGGTACTCACGATGGGGGTGTCCTGGACAATAGGGACTGACGCCACTGTCACTCACAAGCGTATACGACTCCCCGAGCTTTCGGCACCATGTGGTGAACCTCTCGTACGAAGGGAAGTGCACGTTGTCCTTGACTTTCAGCGTGGACCCGTCCTGGATGAGATCGGTGACGGACTGGCACAAGGGAGTGTGTTCAAACTCCGAGCTTTCGCCCAGGGTGTTGACGAACATCACTCTCATCATCTGCTTCTTACAGTGAGAAGCCGTGCTGTTCCCAGAGTAGTTGACGTACCGCTCCCAGCCCAGATGAGAGGGGCTGAAAGGGTCCGTCGGGCTGACGCCGTCGATAGCACCAGATACATAGCTAGCCACATCAGGAAGAGGTGTTTGGAGGCTCACGAGGTAGTCGAAGCCGAAGTTACCTTGCTGCGCACCTGGCTCCCGCACGGAACGGGCGACCTCGGATGAGAGAATCTCACGGAACTCGGTGTTCTCCACATCGCGGACCGCAGTGCCGGATGTCGCTGCTGGGTCGTAAGGAGCCGCCCCGATGACGGGCGTGCAGGTTTGCAGACACTGGTAGTGCGCTCTCCAGGAATGAAAACGTACTTGCCCTTGTCGAACAGCTTGTTGAGGCGCGTGAGATGGGTACTGTACTGACACCCGCAACAGCGTCCATAACGCTGCTTTGTCACGTCACACCCAGAGACGGGCATGTAAGGTAGTCCGCATCCCAAGGTGCAAATGTTGGCGCGGGGGCGGTCGCTGATGTTGTTGCGGGCCACATGAAAAGAGATCCGGTTCCGCCCGCAAGCGGTCCGCCCGCAGGTGTCAAATGAGGAGGGCTCAGGTTTTTTTAGCAGGGCTACCGTACAGCTGTTGACGCCACAAAATTCGTTCGATTCTTTCCCGAGGCAAGTGTCGCTAGGTAGCGCCAAAAACATCCCGCTGACCAGATCCCAAAAATACGGTCAGTACCTCCTCCAAGATGTGGATGAGGAGTGGGGACTGCTTCTCAAGATGAGGACAAACCTCCGGGCCATGCAGAAAGTAAGCGGTTGTATACCACGGGTCCAACAAGGCAGCCGGTACAACCTCAGGCCGTGTCTCGGTTCCCGGATAGTATTGAGGCTGTGTAGAGCCTCCTGAGCAGTAGTTACCATTGACCTACTCAGCGAAGGTTGCAGCTGGACCAGTGCGAGTGCAGCATCGAGTAGCGTGACGTCGACCTGCCCGTCCAAATTGAAGATGGAAGTCGTAGAGCCGGCTAGCATTTCGATTTTTTAATTGTGGCAAAGTCACAATACAACAAAGTATTTTATAAAAGTTACACAAAATATTAGGTTAGAGTTACACGGCTCGTAGAAAAGCCTCGGCAATCGGGTCTCTCTCTCTTGCTATTTAACAACCGCCGCATTCTGCCCGCAGTCATTCTGCCAAATCTGTGCCCACAGTCATTCTGTCGAATATCTGTCCACAGTCTCAAACTTTTCGACTGGTTGTCACTGTCGGAATTGTCAATCAGATCTCGAACGCGAAATTTCCGTATTCAGTTACAGGCGCCAACCAAAAAAATCTTCAGACTTTTTCACTTCGTTGACCCCACAGTGCGCCGCTCTCTGCTGCTTAGGAGATGCCGCAGTTCGCGCTCTCCGCCACTCAAGAGATGCCACAATCCAAACAACACTTTCCTCCCGTCCTTAATCATAGTCATCGCAAGCAAATAGAATCTTTCTTAGTTATTTAGATGATTTTCGTCGCCCACCGAGAGTCGAACTCGGGACCTCTCGCACATTGTGTGAGGGCTCTATCCAACTGAGCTATGGGCGAAATTATTGGTGGCTCGTGCACTGCTAGGCCAGATTCAACAGCCAGAGTCTGACACTTAGAGAACTAAGCCAGATTCGATGACCGGAGTCTGACACCCAGACTTACTCTCGACATCTTTACAAAAGGTAAAGCTGCCTTATTACATCGGCCACCCTTTGTTTTTGTGATATATCAAGATCAACACCAAGCAGCAGGCAATCAACAAATTTCAAATAGCATGAATTTCATACCTACCTCCAGTATTGTACTCGGCAAGTCTACACAAAGCCACTCCAACCCCCAGCCAAGTGCGTGGTTAGCAACAATACAAGCTAGCTTCCTTATACACATCCTCAAGGCTCAAGCGGGCGAGTGAGATGATCACACCGCGTACGACAAAAGCAAAAAGGCCATGCGAAACCTCCCCGGGATAACAGCCCGCAAAACAAACACATACAAAGAAGAACCAATCCCATTGAATCATACACAAACAAACCGACAAGAGTGATGCCACAGTGCAAGGCATGGCACGCTCACCGTTTGGGCTAAAACTCCGAGGTGTCCTACTCAATCCACCATGCTTCTTCTTCCTTCTCAGTCAAGTGCGCTCCCTTTCTCCCCACACCCACAACTCCCCGATACCGCGTCAACCCACTAGTTACCTTGAGGCAGTCACAAGCAAACACCACATTACATCAAAGGGCTGCAAGGTGGCCAGCCTGCAGCCCTCTTTAAAGAGCACGTACAAACACACTCGTGGAAGTCAACAATGATAGGGTCGGGCGGGTTTACCTGTGTTCCTCTCTTCGCGGCGAGCACTTGGTAGTGCGTGCCTCCACCCCCACAAACTCCTTCTTCTTCTCCCCGCTCGGGTCAAGAACCCCCCCTCCCTCCCCCACACACCCACAACTCCCCAATACCGCGTCAACCCACTAGTTACCTTGAGGCATTCACAAGCAAACGCCACATTACATCAAAGGGCTGCAAGGTGGCCAGCCTGCAGCCCTCTTTAAAGAGCACGTACAAACACACTCGTGGAAGTCAAGCAATGATAGGGTCGGGCGGGTTTACCTTTGTTCCTCTCTTCGTGGCGAGCACTTGGTAGTGCGTGCCTCCACCCCCACAAACTCCTTCTTCTTCTCCCCGCTCGGGTCAAGAACCCCCCCTCCCTCCCCCACACACCCACAACTCTCCAATACCGCGTCAACCCACTAGTTACCTTGAGGCATTCACAAGCAAACACCACATTACATCAAAGGGCTGCAAGGTGGCCAGCCTGCAGCCCTCTTTAAAGAGCACGTACAAACACACTCGTGGAAGTCAAGCAATGATAGGGTCGGGCGGGTTTACCTTTGTTCCTCTCTTCGCGGCGAGCACTTGGTAGTGCGTGCCTCCACCCCCCAAACTCCTTCTTCTTCTCCCCGCTCGGGTCAAGAACCCCCCCTCCCTCCCCCACACACCCACAACTCTCCAATACCGCGTCAACCCACTAGTTACCTTGAGGCATTCACAAGCAAACGCCACATTACATCAAAGGGCTGCAAGGTGGCCAGCCTGCAGCCCTCTTTAAAGAGCACGTACAAACACACTCGTGGAAGTCAAGCAATGATAGGGTCGGGCGGGTTTACCTTTGTTCCTCTCTTCGCGGCGAGCACTTGGTAGTGCGTGCCTCCACCCCCACAAACTCCTTCTTCTTCTCCCCGCTCGGGTCAAGAACCCCCCCTCCCTCCCCCACACACCCACAACTCTCCAATACCGCGTCAACCCACTAGTTACCTTGAGGCATTCACAAGCAAACGCCACATTACATCAAAGGGCTGCAAGGTGGCCAGCCTGCAGCCCTCTTTAAAGAGCACGTACAAACACACTCGTGGAAGTCAAGCAATGATAGGGTCGGGCGGGTTTACCTTTGTTCCTCTCTTCGTGGCGAGCACTTGGTAGTGCGTGCCTCCACCCCCACAAACTCCTTCTTCTTCTCCCCGCTCGGGTCAAGAACCCCCCCTCCCTCCCCCACACACCCACAACTCCCCAATACCGCGTCAACCCACTAGTTACCTTGAGGCATTCACAAGCAAACGCCACATTACATCAAAGGGCTGCAAGGTGGCCAGCCTGCAGCCCTCTTTAAAGAGCACGTACAAACACACTCGTGGAAGTCAGCAATGATAGGGTCGGGCGGGTTTACCTTTGTTTCTTTCTTCGTGGTGAGCACTTGGTAGTGCGTGCCTCCACCCCCACAAACTCCTTCTTCTTCTCCCCGCTCGGGTCAAGAACCCCCCCTCCCTCCCCCACACACCCACAACTCTCCAATACCGCGTCAACCCACTAGTTACCTTGAGGCATTCACAAGCAAACGCCACATTACATCAAAGGGCTGCAAGGTGGCCAGCCTGCAGCCCTCTTTAAAGAGCACGTACAAACACACTCGTGGAAGTCAAGCAATGATAGGGTCGGGCGGGTTTACCTTTGTTCCTCTCTTCGTGGCGAGCACTTGGTAGTGCGTGCCTCCACCCCCCAAACTCCTTCTTCTTCTCCCCGCTCGGGTCAAGAACTCCCCCTCCCTCCCCCACACACCCACAACTCTCCAATACCGCGTCAACCCACTAGTTACCTTGAGGCATTCACAAGCAAACGCCACATTAAATCAAAGGGCTGCAAGGTGGCCAGCCTGCAGCCCTCTTTAAAGAGCACGTACAAACACACTCGTGGAAGTCAAGCAATGATAGGGTCGGGCGGGTTTACCTTTGTTCCTCTCTTCGTGGCGAGCACTTGGTAGTGCGTGCCTCCACCCCCACAAACTCCTTCTTCTCCCCGCTCGGGTCAAGAACCCCCCCTCCCTCCCCCACACACCCACAACTCCCCAATACCGCGTCAACCCACTAGTTACCTTGAGGCATTCACAAGCAAACGCCACATTACATCAAAGGGCTGCAAGGTGGCCAGCCTGCAGCCCTCTTTAAAGAGCACGTACAAACACACTCGTGGAAGTCAAGCAATGATAGGGTCGGGCGGGTTTACCTTTGTTCCTCTCTTCGTGGCGAGCACTTGGTAGTGCGTGCCTCCACCCCCACAAACTCCTTCTTCTTCTCCCCGCTCGGGTCAAGAACTCCCCCTCCCTCCCCCACACACCCACAACTCTCCAATACCGCGTCAACCCACTAGTTACCTTGAGGCATTCACAAGCAAACGCCACATTAAATCAAAGGGCTGCAAGGTGGCCAGCCTGCAGCCCTCTTTAAAGAGCACGTACAGACACACTCGTGGAAGTCCAGCAATGATCGGGTCGGGCGGGTTTTCCTTTGTTCCTCTCTTCGTGGCGAGCACTTGGTAGTGCGTGCCTCCACCCCCACAAACTCCTTCTTCTCCCCGCTCGGGTCAAGAACCCCCCCTCCCTCCCCCACACACCCACAACTCCCCAATACCGCGTCAACCCACTAGTTACCTTGAGGCATTCACAAGCAAACGCCACATTACATCAAAGGGCTGCAAGGTGGCCAGCCTGCAGCCCTCTTTAAAGAGCACGTACAAACACACTCGTGGAAGTCAAGCAATGATAGGGTCGGGCGGGTTTACCTTTGTTCCTCTCTTCGCGGCGAGCACTTGGTAGTGCGTGCCTCCACCCCCACAAACTCCTTCTTCTTCTCCCCGCTCGGGTCAAGAACCCCCCCTCCCTCCCCCACACACCCACAACTCTCCAATACCGCGTCAACCCACTAGTTACCTTGAGGCATTCACAAGCAAACGCCACATTACATCAAAGGGCTGCAAGGTGGCCAGCCTGCAGCCCTCTTTAAAGAGCACGTACAAACACACTCGTGGAAGTCAGCAATGATAGGGTCGGGCGGGTTTACCTTTGTTCCTCTCTTCGTGGCGAGCACTTGGTAGTGCGTGCCTCCACCCCCACAAACTCCTTCTTCTTCTCCCCGCTCGGGTCAAGAACCCCCCCTCCCTCCCCCACACACCCACAACTCCCCAATACCGCGTCAACCCACTAGTTACCTTGAGGCATTCACAAGCAAACGCCACATTACATCAAAGGGCTGCAAGGTGGCCAGCCTGCAGCCCTCTTTAAAGAGCACGTACAAACACACTCGTGGAAGTCAAGCAATGATAGGGTCGGGCGGGTTTACCTTTGTTCCTCTCTTCGCGGCGAGCACTTGGTAGTGCGTGCCTCCACCCCCACAAACTCCTTCTTCTTCTCCCCGCTCGGGTCAAGAACCCCCCCTCCCTCCCCCACACACCCACAACTCTCCAATACCGCGTCAACCCACTAGTTACCTTGAGGCATTCACAAGCAAACGCCACATTAAATCAAAGGGCTGCAAGGTGGCCAGCCTGCAGCCCTCTTTAAAGAGCACGTACAAACACACCTGTGGAAGTCAAGCAATGATAGGGTCGGGCGGGTTTACCTTTGTTCCTCTCTTCGCGGCGAGCACTTGGTAGTGCGTGCCTCCACCCCCACAAACTCCTTCTTCTTCTCCCCGCTCGGGTCAAGAACTCCCCCTCCCTCCCCCACACACCCACAACTCTCCAATACCGCGTCAACCCACTAGTTACCTTGAGGCATTCACAAGCAAACACCACATTACATCAAAGGGCTGCAAGGTGGCCAGCCTGCAGCCCTCTATAAAGAGCACGTACAAACACACTCGTGGAAGTCAGCAATGATAGGGTCGGGCGGGTTTACCTTTGTTCCTCTCTTCGCGGCGAGCACTTGGTAGTTCGTGCCTCCACCCCCACAAACTCCTTCTTCTTCTCCCCGCTCGGGTCAAGAACCCCCCCTCCCTCCCCCGCACACCCACAACTCTCCAATACCGCGTCAACCCACTAGTTACCTTGAGGCATTCACAAGCAAACACCACATTACATCAAAGGGCTGCAAGGTGGCCAGCCTGCAGCCCTCTTTAAAGAGCACGTACAAACACACTCGTGGAAGTCAAGCAATGATAGGGTCGGGCGGGTTTACCTTTGTTCCTCTCTTCGCGGCGAGCACTTGGTAGTGCGTGCCTCCACCCCCACAAACTCCTTCTTCTTCTCCCCGCTCGGGTCAAGAACCCCCCCTCCCTCCCCCACACACCCACAACTCTCCAATACCGCGTCAACCCACTAGTTACCTTGAGGCATTCACAAGCAAACGCCACATTACATCAAAGGGCTGCAAGGTGGCCAGCCTGCAGCCCTCTTTAAAGAGCACGTACAAACACACTCGTGGAAGTCAAGCAATGATAGGGTCGGGCGGGTTTACCTTTGTTCCTCTCTTCGTGGCGAGCACTTGGTAGTGCGTGCCTCCACCCCCCAAACTCCTTCTTCTTCTCCCCGCTCGGGTCAAGAACCCCCCCTCCCTCCCCCACACACCCACAACTCTCCAATACCGCGTCAACCCACTAGTTACCTTGAGGCATTCACAAGCAAACACCACATTACATCAAAGGGCTGCAAGGTGGCCAGCCTGCAGCCCTCTTTAAAGAGCACGTACAAACACACTCGTGGAAGTCAAGCAATGATAGGGTCGGGCGGGTTTACCTTTGTTCCTCTCTTCGCGGCGAGCACTTGGTAGTGCGTGCCTCCACCCCCACAAACTCCTTCTTCTTCTCCCCGCTCGGGTCAAGAACCCCCCCTCCCTCCCCCACACACCCACAACTCTCCAATACCGCGTCAACCCACTAGTTACCTTGAGGCATTCACAAGCAAACGCCACATTACATCAAAGGGCTGCAAGGTGGCCAGCCTGCAGCCCTCTTTAAAGAGCACGTACAAACACACTCGTGGAAGTCAAGCAATGATAGGGTCGGGCGGGTTTACCTTTGTTCCTCTCTTCGCGGCGAGCACTTGGTAGTGCGTGCCTCCACCCCCACAAACTCCTTCTTCTTCTCCCCGCTCGGGTCAAGAACCCCCCCTCCCTCCCCCACACACCCACAACTCTCCAATACCGCGTCAACCCACTAGTTACCTTGAGGCATTCACAAGCAAACGCCACATTACATCAAAGGGCTGCAAGGTGGCCAGCCTGCAGCCCTCTTTAAAGAGCACGTACAAACACACTCGTGGAAGTCAAGCAATGATAGGGTCGGGCGGGTTTACCTTTGCCATTTGTTCCTCTCTTCGCGGCGAGCACTCGGTAGTGCGTGCCTCCACCCCCACAAACTCCTTCTTCTTCTCCCCGCTCGGGTCAAGAACCCCCCCTCCCTCCCCCACACACCCACAACTCTCCAATACCGCGTCAACCCACTAGTTACCTTGAGGCATTCACAAGCAAATGCCACATTACATCAAAGGGCTGCAAGGTGGCCAGCCTGCAGCCCTCTTTAAAGAGCACGTACAAACACACTCGTGGAAGTCAAGCAATGATAGGGTCGGGCGGGTTTACCTTTGTTCCTCTCTTCGCGGCGAGCACTTGGTAGTGCGTGCCTCCACCCCCACGAACTCCTTCTTCTTCTCCCCGCTCGGGTCAAGAACCCCCCCTCCCTCCCCCACACACCCACAACTCTCCAATACCGCGTCAACCCACTAGTTACCTTGAGGCATTCACAAGCAAACACCACATTACATCAAAGGGCTGCAAGGTGGCCAGCCTGCAGCCCTCTTTAAAGAGCACGTACAAACACACTCGTGGAAGTCAAGCAATGATAGGGTCGGGCGGGTTTACCTTTGTTCCTCTCTTCGTGGCGAGCACTTGGTAGTGCGTGCCTCCACCCCAACAAACTCCTTCTTCTTCTCCCCGCTCGGGTCAAGAACTCCCCCTCCCTCCCCCACACACCCACAACTCTCCAATACCGCGTCAACCCACTAGTTCCCTTGAGGCATTCACAAGCAAACGCCACATTAAATCAAAGGGCTGCAAGGTGGCCAGCCTGCAGCCCTCTTTAAAGAGCACGTACAGACACACTCGTGGAAGTCCAGCAATGATCGGGTCGGGCGGGTTTTCCTTTGTTCCTCTCTTCGTGGCGAGCACTTGGTAGTGCGTGCCTCCACCCCCACAAACTCCTTCTTCTCCCCGCTCGGGTCAAGAACCCCCCCTCCCTCCCCCACACACCCACAACTCCCCAATACCGCGTCAACCCACTAGTTACCTTGAGGCATTCACAAGCAAACGCCACATTACATCAAAGGGCTGCAAGGTGGCCAGCCTGCAGCCCTCTTTAAAGAGCACGTACAAACACACTCGTGGAAGTCAAGCAATGATAGGTTCGGGCGGGTTTACCTTTGTTCCTCTCTTCGCGGCGAGCACTTGGTAGTGCGTGCCTCCACCCCCACAAACTCCTTCTTCTTCTCCCCGCTCAGGTCAAGAACCCCCCCTCCCTCCCCCGCACACCCACAACTCTCCAATACCGCGTCAACCCACTAGTTACCTTGAGGCATTCACAAGCAAACGCCACATTACATCAAAGGGCTGCAAGGTGGCCAGCCTGCAGCCCTCTTTAAAGAGCACGTACAAACACACTCGTGGAAGTCAAGCAATGATAGGGTCGGGCGGGTTTACCTTTGTTCCTCTCTTCGTGGCAAGCACTTGGTAGTGCGTGCCTCCACCCCCACAAACTCCTTCTTCTGCTCCCTGCTCGGGTCAAGAACCCCCCCTCCCTCCCCCACACACCCACAACTTCCCAATACCGCGTCAACCCACTAGTTACCTTGAGGCATTCACAAGCAAACACCACATTACATCAAAGGGCTGCAAGGTGGCCAGCCTGCAGCCCTCTTTAAAGAGCACGTACAAACACACTCGTGGAAGTCAAGCAATGATAGGGTCGGGCGGGTTTACCTTTGTTCCTCTCTTCGCGGCGAGCACTTGGTAGTGCGTGCCTCCACCCCCACAAACTCCTTCTTCTTCTCCCCGCTCGGGTCAAGAACCCCCCCTCCCTCCCCCACACACCCACAACTCTCCAATACCGCGTCAACCCACTAGTTACCTTGAGGCATTCACAAGCAAACACCACATTACATCAAAGGGCTGCAAGGTGGCCAGCCTGCAGCCCTCTTTAAAGAGCACGTACAAACACACTCGTGGAAGTCAAGCAATGATAGGGTCGGGCGGGTTTACCTTTGCCATTTGTTCCTCTCTTCGCGGCGAGCACTTGGTAGTGCGTGCCTCCACCCCCACAAACTCCTTCTTCTACTCCCCGCTCGGGTCAAGAACCCCCCCTCCCTCCCCCACACACCCACAACTCTCCAATACCGCGTCAACCCACTAGTTACCTTGAGGCATTCACAAGCAAACGCCACATTACATCAAAGGGCTGCAAGGTGGCCAGCCTGCAGCCCTCTTTAAAGAGCACGTACAAACACACTCGTGGAAGTCAAGCAATGATAGGGTCGGGCGGGTTTACCTTTGTTCCTCTCTTCGCGGCGAGCACTCGGTAGTGCGTGCCTCCACCCCCACAAACTCCTTCTTCTTCTCCCCGCTCGGGTCAAGAACCCCCCCTCCCTCCCCCACACACCCACAACTCTCCAATACCGCGTCAACCCACTAGTTACCTTGAGGCATTCACAAGCAAACGCCACATTACATCAAAGGGCTGCAAGGTGGCCAGCCTGCAGCCCTCTTTAAAGAGCACGTACAAACACACTCGTGGAAGTCAAGCAATGATAGGGTCGGGCGGGTTTACCTTTGTTCCTCTCTTCGTGGCGAGCACTTGGTAGTGCATGCCTCCACCCCCACAAACTCCTTCTTCTACTCCCCGCTCGGGTCAAGAACCCCCCCTCCCTCCCCCACACACCCACAACTCCCCAATACCGCGTCAATCCACTAGTTACCTTGAGGCATTCACAAGCAAACACCACATTACATCAAAGGGCTGCAAGGTGGCCAGCCTGCAGCCCTCTTTAAAGAGCACGTACAAACACACTCGTGGAAGTCAAGCAATGATAGGGTCGGGCGGGTTTACCTTTGCCATTTGTTCCTCTCTTCGCGGCGAGCACTCGGTAGTGCGTGCCTCCACCCCCACCAACTCCTTTTTCTACTCCCCGCTCGGGTCAAGAACCCCCCTCCCTCCCCCACACACCCGCAACTCTCCAATACCGCGTCAACCCACTAGTTACCTTGAGGCATTCACAAGCGAATGCCACATTACATCAAAGGGCTGCAAGGTGGCCAGCCTGCAGCCCTCTTTAAAGAGCACGTACAAAC
This sequence comes from Cymbomonas tetramitiformis, assembly GCA_001247695.2. NCBI lineage: Eukaryota > Viridiplantae > Chlorophyta > Pyramimonadophyceae > Pyramimonadales > Pyramimonadaceae > Cymbomonas > Cymbomonas tetramitiformis. Next base: position 43,927 of record LGRX02028293.1, read on the forward strand.
ACACTCGTGGAAGTCAAGCAATGATAGGGTCGGGCGGGTTTACCTTTGTTCCTCTCTTCGCGGCGAGCACTCGGTAGTGCGTGCCTCCACCCCCACGAACTCCTTCTTCTTCTCCCCGCTCGGGTCAAGAACCCCCCCTCCCTCCCCCACACACCCACAACTCTCCAATACCACGTCAACCCACTAGTTACCTTGAGGTATTCACAAGCAAACGCCACATTACATCAAAGGGCTGCAAGGTGGCCAGCCTGCAGCCCTCTTTAAAGAGCACGTACAAACACACTCGTGGAAGTCAAGCAATGATAGGGTCGGGCGGGTTTACCTTTGCCATTTGTTCCTCGCTTCGCGGCGAGCACTTGGTAGTGCGTGCCTCCACCCCCCAAACTCCTTCTTCTTCTCCCCGCTCGGGTCAAGAACCGCCCCTCCCTCCCCCACACACCCGCAACTCTCCAATACCGCGTCAACCCACTAGTTACCTTGAGGCAGTCACAAGCAAACACCACATTACATCAAAGGGCTGCAAGGTGGCCAGCCTGCAGCCCTCTTTAAAGAGCACGTACAAACACACTCGTGGAAGTCAAGCAATGATAGGGTCGGGCGGGTTTACCTTTGTTCCTCTCTTCGTGGCGAGCACTTGGTAGTGCGTGCCTCCACCCCCACAAACTCCTTCTTCTTCTCCCCGCTCGGGTCAAGAACCCCCCCTCCCTCCCCCACACACCCACAACTCCCCAATACCGCGTCAACCCACTAGTTACCTTGAGGCATTCACAAGCAAACGCCACATTACATCAAAGGGCTGCAAGGTGGCCAGCCTGCAGCCCTCTTTAAAGAGCACGTACAAACACACCTCGTGGAAGTCAAGCAATGATAGGGTCGGGCGGGTTTACCTTTGTTCCTCTCTTCGCGGCGAGCACTTGGTAGTGCGTGCCTCCACCCCCACAAACTCCTTCTTCTTCTCCCCGCTCGGGTCAAGAACCCCCCCTCCCTCCCCCACACACCCACAACTCTCCAATACCGCGTCAACCCACTAGTTACCTTGAGGCATTCACAAGCAAACGCCACATTACATCAAAGGGCTGCAAGGTGGCCAGCCTGCAGCCCTCTTTAAAGAGCACGTACAAACACACTCGTGGAAGTCAAGCAATGATAGGGTCGGGCGGGTTTACCTTTGTTCCTCTCTTCGCGGCGAGCACTTGGTAGTGCGTGCCTCCACCCCCACGAACTCCTTCTTCTTCTCCCCGCTCGGGTCAAGAACCCCCCCTCCCTCCCCCACACACCCACAACTCTCCAATACCGCGTCAACCCACTAGTTACCTTGAGGCATTCACAAGCAAACACCACATTACATCAAAGGGCTGCAAGGTGGCCAGCCTGCAGCCCTCTTTAAAGAGCACGTACAAACACACTCGTGGAAGTCAAGCAATGATAGGGTCGGGCGGGTTTACCTTTGCCATTTGTTCCTCTCTTCGCGGCGAGCACTTGGTAGTGCGTGCCTCCACCCCCCAAACTCCTTCTTCTTCTCCCCGCTCGGGTCAAGAACCGCCCCTCCCTCCCCCACACACCCGCAACTCTCCAATACCGCGTCAACCCACTAGTTACCTTGAGGCAGTCACAAGCAAACACCACATTACATCAAAGGGCTGCAAGGTGGCCAGCCTGCAGCCCTCTTTAAAGAGCACGTACAAACACACTCGTGGAAGTCAAGCAATGATAGGGTCGGGCGGGTTTACCTTTGTTCCTCTCTTCGCGGCGAGCACTTGGTAGTGCGTGCCTCCACCCCCACAAACTCCTTCTTCTTCTCCCCGCTCGGGTCAAGAACCCCCCCTCCCTCCCCCACACACCCACAACTCTCCAATACCGCGTCAACCCACTAGTTACCTTGAGGCATTCACAAGCAAACGCCACATTACATCAAAGGGCTGCAAGGTGGCCAGCCTGCAGCCCTCTTTAAAGAGCACGTACAAACACACTCGTGGAAGTCAAGCAATGATAGGGTCGGGCGGGTTTACCTTTGTTCCTCTCTTCGCGGCGAGCACTTGGTAGTGCGTGCCTCCACCCCCACAAACTCCTTCTTCTTCTCCCCGCTCGGGTCAAGAACCCCCCCTCCCTCCCCCACACACCCACAACTCTCCAATACCGCGTCAACCCACTAGTTACCTTGAGGCATTCACAAGCAAACGCCACATTACATCAAAGGGCTGCAAGGTGGCCAGCCTGCAGCCCTCTTTAAAGAGCACGTACAAACACACTCGTGGAAGTCAAGCAATGATAGGGTCGGGCGGGTTTACCTTTGTTCCTCTCTTCGCGGCGAGCACTTGGTAGTGCGTGCCTCCACCCCCACAAACTCCTTCTTCTTCTCCCCGCTCGGGTCAAGAACCCCCCCTCCCTCCCCCACACACCCACAACTCTCCAATACCGCGTCAACCCACTAGTTACCTTGAGGCATTCACAAGCAAACACCACATTACATCAAAGGGCTGCAAGGTGGCCAGCCTGCAACCCTCTTTAAAGAGCACGTACAAACACACTTGTGGAAGTCAAGCAATGATAGGGTCGGGCGGGTTTACCTTTGTTCCTCTCTTCGCGGCGAGCACTTGGTAGTGCGTGCCTCCACCCCCACGAACTCCTTCTTCTTCTCCCCGCTCGGGTCAAGAACCCCCCCTCCCTCCCCCACACACCCACAACTCTCCAATACCACGTCAACCCACTAGTTACCTTGAGGTATTCACAAGCAAACGCCACATTACATCAAAGGGCTGCAAGGTGGCCAGCCTGCAGCCCTCTTTAAAGAGCACGTACAAACACACTCGTGGAAGTCAAGCAATGATAGGGTCGGGCGGGTTTACCTTTGCCATTTGTTTCTCTCTTCGCGGCGAGCACTTGGTAGTGCGTGCCTCCACCCCCCAAACTCCTTCTTCTTCTCCCCGCTCGGGTCAAGAACCGCCCCTCCCTCCCCCACACACCCGCAACTCTCCAATACCGCGTCAACCCACTAGTTACCTTGAGGCAGTCACAAGCAAACACCACATTACATCAAAGGGCTGCAAGGTGGCCAGCCTGCAGCCCTCTTTAAAGAGCACGTACAAACACACTCGTGGAAGTCAAGCAATGATAGGGTCGGGCGGGTTTACCTTTGCCATTTGTTCCTCTCTTCGCGGCGAGCACTTGGTAGTGCGTGCCTCCACCCCCACAAACTCCTTCTTCTTCTCCCCGCTCGGGTCAAGAACCCCCCCTCCCTCCCCCACATACCCACAACTCTCCAATACCGCGTCAACCCACT